>VKOC01002392.1:0-54037 GCA_009364415.1 Spea multiplicata | reverse complement strand
TATTACTCTAAGGAAAAAAAAAAGGAAGGAAACATTAAGAAAGACATTGAGAGAAAACCAATGATAGAACAGAACGAGGTAGCCCCTGTACTCACCTATGGAACGTGCTTCCTTTATATCCTAAAGGGACACCGTCCTTCCTGGAACAAGATGCACATTAGACAAAATAAACAAATGGAAACAAAAAGTCTTCTACATCCAGTTTTTTAAAGGTGAAATAAGGTCAGATTTAATGTTGGCTGAGAAAATGTTTATTTAGGGTCAATCTGAACACCAAACAAATTGACCTTTTTTGCATATTTGTTTATCGCGCATGTGGATACATGTTTACATACAAGGGCTGGTCTTATGTGTAGCAATTTGATCTGATTAGTGAAAACATCAAGCTGATCAATTCATGTGTTTGCTCCATATTTTTGAATTCTACAAGCACATCGATACATTGTTTCTTGAAAATAAAAAAGTGGTAATAAGGTAACAGATGCAGTGATGCTGCAAAGTTTCCAGTTGACTACACACATATATATATATATATATACACACACACACACACACTGCTGCTATTATGCATGATAAACGTGCTAGTATCCTGACATGATTTAAGTTTCAGTATAGCACACAAAAACGCACAGCATGTAGTAGTTGTATGAGACTTCATGCTTCCGTCCGTGTTTAATGTGGATGGAGGTAAAAATGTGCCATTAGTGGGTTTTTCCCGGTAAAATCACCTGAAATTCTCTGCTGTTTTCGGGACAACATCTGCAAAGAGTTCAATTTTCATCCGGCCGACCTCCTGGAAAAAGCACAAACATTTAGCAACATGAAAGAAACTAACACTGTAGACCATACAGTCCACGCTGTAGCTGAACATCAGAATCACTCTCTTATATATATATATATATATATATTATTTATACCTGTTGTATATTTACCAACCGAAAGGCCAAAGGAGGGACACTTAATTTCATGGGGGGGTAGTGATGTGACTGCGAGACACAGACTTTTTGGCTTATTGATAGCTATTTGGTGAAGCATTTAAAATGAAGAATGTATTTTATTAACACTATTTAATTCATAAACGTATAGACATTATTGGGGCTTCTAGGGCTGTAGAACCCTGTGTTACCCCCATTCCCAACAAACATTCTGAGCTCCGAGAGAAGAAGGGTATCAGGGGAGGAAAATGCGGGGCATTAGGGGTTTAGGGCCCAAAGAGAGACCGAGGAAACAAAACAGGGACACTTGGGAGTTATGGAACCCCAAACCGCATGTTACATGAAAACAAGCCTTTGGCGGCAAATATTTATTATAGGTGACCAGTATACAAAAAATAATGAATGAAAAGGGCTGCTACGGAAGGCCACGGTAAAGTGAGGCAGGAACACATTGTACAGACCCCGCCACACCCCCTATACACGCAGGGCAATTACAGGGGCTGCCGGTAACTGCACGCCCACAAACACGCGGTCCGTTACCTGTCCTCCGATGCTGACATCGAAGAACACGATTGGATTGTTGGAGTTGGAAGCCGGTGCAGATCCGGAAGAGGCGGGGGAAGCTAGATGCACTACATCCGGTTCTGACAGCGCGTGGCAAGATAGAGCCAGCTGCGCATGCGCAGATACTGCACTTGTCTAAAGCTTTTCCGAAATAGCCTAGACACGCAGCAAGAATACCTGCAGTGTACGCAATACACGTGGGCTGTGTGCGGGGCATTCAAATGCTTATACTACAGTGATAAGATCACGATTAAACCCTGCATCTATGTAATATATATATATATATACCGTATATATATATTATATACCGTATATATATATATATATACACACACACACACACACGTGTGTACATATGTACGTTATTTACTCTCATGAAGGGTGACACGGGTGACCTTGCATGTATGTGGCACGATGTGGCATGTCATACAGTCCTTTATATTACTGCAGCATTTACAAACAGTGAATCATGAGTAGACGATTCACACCTCCCTAGCAGCTTCCCTGTTTGTCTTGCGTTGCCTGAGGGCAGACAATCTGTGCAGTACGGGAGCGTCTCACCACAACCTCTGGCTTACTTCCCTCCAGACATGTTTTGCGACTCAGGCTGGGAGTCATTACTCTGACCCCTGCAACAATCATTTCTTCTGGCGGTGTCTGATTATCTCATTACTTCCTGTCTCTGGATCACAGAGCTCCAGCCCATATTAAAACATCTCAAATGTACCTCTTTGGTTACTTCCAATCTCTAAGATGACAAGTCTTGATGGAAAATATCACACCTAGGTCACAATAATCTCAGTGACACGGAGGAAAGGGATGAGGGGGCGAATGTTTTATACAACCATAGCAATGGTGCAAGCACCCTAAAATTGTGATATTGTGAATATCGCCTCTGCCCACAATGCAATGTGCACTTGATGAGCATTGTGCTGATTTGTACAGAATAATCTGCGGGTGAATGCTGATCCCGTTCTACTTCATGGCTGGGAATGCTTCGCATGGACATGTCCCTATAAATATGCAACAAATATTATGTTTGTACGGTCATAGGAAGCAAAGAATAAGTATAATGTTACTGACATTTTAGGGTGATTTATGAAGATGCATAAGAATGGCAGTGGACACGTACCATCTTTGAAGCCATATTGTGTAGTGTTTCCAATAACAGGATGGAAGTTAGAACTCCCCTTCATCACTGCCCTTGGACACTGCTATAGGAAAATGGTTTTATACTTTAAGAAGAAAAACAGCGCCGAACAGAGATTTGTTGCAATATATAGTTTGATGTACATTATATCTGTTTTAATATTGGAAATTACATGAGTGTTAAGGTGGGTTTGTAGTCCTATGACCTTCTAAACTGCTCCACAGGCGATAGAAATTAAAGAAAATGAATATCTATGAACTAACGTGGAAGCTTTATATATAAACATGCATGCCTGTCATATATATGACTACAACTCCCTAAACACTCAGTGGGCCACCATTATCCCTGCAGTGTTTGTGTAAACCTGCAAAATACTTTGCGGCAGGAATTCTTGTGTATATGTGAAGAAGGAAACCAGGGTGGGGCGCTTAATCAGAGAGTGAGTCACGACAGGAGATCTTTGTGTCTGTAATGAGTCAGGTTACACGGATCTCATAAAACACACCTGACGGACACTTAGACAGAGAGCGAAGAACCGGAGACAGAAATAAGCCTACAGAAGCAGCTGCAGAGCACCCAGGGTCCTACATCTCCATAACGATGGGGCAATGGAGGTCTCTAAGGCAGATCCAGTCCTTTCTGTTCATTCTGTCTGTGGCAGCAGGGAACCTGAGTATAGAAGGTGAGCAGCCTGATTCTCCTCTCCCTGGGGACATAGGGTGACCTGCTGGAAGTGGACGTTTGGGGAGTACGCTTGTATCTCAGGTCCTGACAAACCTCAAGAGTAGTGCCTTCTAAAATATTACCACTGTGACCTTTTCGACAAGTATCTAAACAATTATCTACAACATATAGACTAGCTCCTAATGTGTCTGCCCCCTCTGGCGTATTTAATGCTTTATGTGACTGATATACATTGTTAATCTCCTAAAGATTTACGGCTGTCAGGGATTGATAGATGTGCAATGAAGAAAATGCATGGAAAATGAGCTCTCCCACCTTCTTCTTCCATCAGGTTTGGATTCCATGTATCTGTTATATTTTAAGTCACACCTGGTGCAACTCAGCCAGGTATAAATGGAATGAAACCACCACACTTTTTGTTTTTAGAAAAGCAGACAAAAGAAAGTGTGTTTCTGGTCACTGTGAACTTTTGAATAGTGTGCCCCAATGATGAGGAATCACCGCATTCAGTACTGTATGGGCTTTATTCACAAAAAGTGCATTTAGGTGAATGGAGTTGAAAGATGTTCTGAAGGCACACTGGCAAGGCTGTCTTGTTCAAAAGGCATAGCTGGCCCTCCATGATACATAGTTGCATGCATTAGGCGAGGCAATACATAAGAAATCTCTTCATTTTACTCAATACATCATTAACATCTCACCAATAATGGTTAGCATAGAGTCTACAGATGTTTGAATAGACAGACATTTTAAAAGGGTGCCTACTTGTTTATGTTATGATGGTTGGGAACGTGTACTCCATGACCATCAATAAGGTGCTCGTTGTTTGGATTCACCTTTTTAAATGTCTACCAGGGTATTGTATTTGGGTAAGAATGCGTGGAATGTTTAGATGTGTGGTGTTTAATAGATGAGTGGAGTTCAGGTCATGCATACTGGTATGGCAGTGTTTAGTTGGGTGCTTACATGTTGGGGGTTTCCATAAGTATGTGTAACAAATGGCAATGCTCAGGGGGGGATACTTGTTAAGTGATGCGCTTGAGAGTCGTCGTTCTTTGGTAAGTCAAAAACTCACTAGATGACTGTTGTTTAGGGAGTTGTCAACAAGTACAAAAGGTAGACCTGAAATGCCGGAGAAGGGACTAGGAATGACAGACACTGACGTATACTACTTGTGTGGAATAGTTATGATGAACATTTGCATTATGTGGCAAACAGAATAAAACTGGATTTAAATTCAAAGACAAATAAGTTATTAATAGGGAAATCAGGGAAGCAGTCGATGTTGTATAACAGGGAGAACAGTGGGCACCGTCCAACTGTCACACAAGGAAGTACATGGTTCTGTGTGTGGCTTTTCTAGCTAGATGTAGTGCATCTAAAAAAAACACCATAAAGTGCGCAGAACTCTTATTGTAGACTTTGAGGCCGCCGATTGTGACTGCACTGAGCTACTTTTTCCTGATACCCCATTCCAGCTGCTGTAGAAGCAACAAAGGATGGAAAAGAACGGTGCTTTAAATGGGAGGGTTGGGAATGATCACATATTCCTGGAAGGGTGGGACTGTGCACGTCTCTATACATATAAAAACAGGCATTTCTTTTATATAGTCTAATAAGACAGGAATGTAATCATGTTATGACCTGACAAAAGGCTGGTAGGAGTAGTTTGTGTGAGAACTGTTGGGAGAGAGCTTGGCATAGTGTCTGGTGGAGGACCCCTGCTGGAAATAGGCCTCAGGCTGGCAATGGGCCTGGTCGTTAAACAAAGTGTCTTCTGTCAGATGCAATGTGCACTTAACTCAGCTCTTTGTTTGACTTCAGTAAAGTGGGTACTTTGGGATTTTTGTCCAGACTAGCGTATGCATGCAAACACACGATTAATTTAAATACTGGCACAGTCTGGATAGGATGTGCAGGCTGCATTTCTAGATATCAGAGCTGTAGATACACAGGGCACAGATTAGGGGTGGCAAAAGGTGCAAGATAAGGTGTCCCAAAGCCTCAACAGTCTATTCACTAAACCTAGTGTTCTCTTTTTTTGGGCTGACAAATATGTAGATCATGAACACCTCTGGGACAGGCAGTTAATTTTGGTATCTCTCTTTAATTGCCATCCTATGAAGAACTGCCAGTGGAGATTGATTTTTCTAATTTTGTGTTTTTGTTAACAAATTTAAAATGATTGGCTCATTTAAGTTAAATTGAGAAAAAAGCTAACAGATCTTCTTTTTCTCCCTTCTTTCTCTGTTCAACCCATTTGGCCTTGACGACGTGGTTTAGTCTTTGCATCTGTCTGCAACTGCAATGGTCGCTCCCAGCAGTGCGTCTTTGACCCTGACCTGCTGGCCCAGACGGGCAATGGATTTCGCTGTATCAACTGCATGGGAGACACCGATGGTCCAAACTGTGAAAGATGCAAGCAGGGATATTACCCACAGCGTGGGGGGACCTGTGTACCCTGCTACTGCAATTCTATAGGTATGTCAAATTCCTTTTTCCAATTAATATGCGACACCCAACCTTTTTGTCAGTCTTTGTCCACATGAATATAAGGACCACACTCCCTAAAATTGAGCTAAAAGGGTTACATCATTTCTACTCGTCCTTTCCCTCACCTGTATTTTCCCTCTTACTCCTCCAGTGTCAGTTTTCCCCACTGAGCCACAGCCTTTTCTCCTGTCCTCTCAGCTTTTCCCCGCTATTTCCACCTTAGCATTCACTCTCCGTATCCTGTCATGCTTCCCCTCCTCTAATCATTTTGCCCTTCTCCCCTCACTGCTTTTTATAACATTCTTTCTTTGCAACCCATGACCACTGTTCTCCTGTCGTCTTCTTAACAACCTATCCTTTGATTTATTCACTCCCTTGTCACTCACCCATAAAACCCCCATAAAAGAAGACTTTCTGATCCCCCTCATATAATGGAAGTAATCAGCTCTGGTGGTCTAGCTGTGGCTGTCTCACATTGCACCTCTGCTGTGGCAATGCCATTGGAGCTGCAGTATTGACAAAGCTTTGGGCAGCCATCTGTGTTGCCCTCACTGATGGCCTAGAGAAGATCTTATATAGCATTTCTCCTCTCAATGCAGGCTCCCTTAGCACACAGTGTGATAACTTTGGCCGCTGCAGCTGTAAGCCAGGTGTGATGGGTGAGAAGTGTGACCGATGCCAGCCTGGCTTCCACTCCCTCACGGAGGCCGGATGCAGGTAATGGATATTTACATAATGCTTTCTTGAGGAGGATATAAGATGAGTTTATAAATGAAAGCTGGCAATACTAGAGAACCCAGTTCCAACATTCCATAAAGGATGCTTGTATGGATACAGCATGTGTTGTGGTTCCAATGTATGGAATTGGGCTCCTTTAACACATACATTGACCATCACCATCACCCTCTTTTCTAAGATGTAGCATAATTTCCTTGGTTATCACGTTTGCATATAGTCCCTTTACCCATTCTAGAGCAACTCATGCCACTCAAACATTATTCTAGGGACTGATTTATTCATCCTGCACAGGTGGTGGGACCACCAGGTAAGGAGTGTCTTGGCCACATTGGACGTGTACAGTTATGGATTCAATTAGATACAATAAAATTTGCCTTTTTTATATCTGATAGACCAGTCTATGGGAGAATTAGTTTTCAGTTACCAGGAATAAACATATCATGGCCTATTAAGTCCCTAGTGAGTAAAACACATTAGGTCCTATGTCATTCCATAATATTCCTCCAACTTAAAAAGGTTTAGTGTCATGATGAAGAGCCTTCTGTCAATGTACAGATTATTCCACTTTCATAGTTTGCTGCCATGGGTAGATAAGTGAACAGATAAGATAATGCTGTAAATGGTGAGACTAATGTATTTCCTACACCATACAGGAGACACGGCTGTCAGTGTGACCCAGCAGGCAGTATTCAAGGATGTGATACAGAAGGGACATGTGTGTGCAAATCTGCCGTTACTGGAGAGCGATGTGACAGGTAGATAGAACATTAAAGTGGATCCTACATGTTGCAATTCACTGAGAGTCTCATGTAGTCGGGCTTCAAAATTATTATTCTGTCCAATTAAGTGAGTTCTCTCTTGATGTTAAGTTCTTGTTGATTTGTTCAAGCAGCCTTTGTAAGGGTGAGATTGGTGGCAGGGTTTAAGACTAGCCAAGTCAGTCTATCATTACAAAAAAAATGGGCGAAATGGGGTCCTGTAATTCGGAATCCTGCCTGGAGCCCAGTAGGATCAAGCTCTGTGTTGCTGTGAGACACTTCATAGAAAGCAGTGCCGTGCATTGTGTTACAGTACAGTCTAATGAAATATGTCATATTCCATGACAGGTGTAAGCCTGGATTTTACCACATGGATGCAGCCCGCACGGAAGGCTGTTTGAAATGTTTTTGCCATGGTCACTCTACGTCATGCAGCAGCTCCAGTCAACACAGTGTGAGAAACATCACTTCCACCTTCCAAAAAGGTAAAAACGTGGAGGAAGCGGACGGCGCACTTCAGGTGCACTCTTAAAATGTCATTTTTAGTTACCGCTGTTAGAATGAGCTTCCTGTTAACAGTAACTATTCAATGTAAACTTCCTGTTTACAGCAATCAGTCATTGTGAACTTCCTGTCAGTTTCCTATATTGCTGTTAACAGAAATACCGGAGTGGGTTTCTTGCTACAAGCCTCTTGTAAGGTTCTTCCTATTAATAGTGTCCACTTGGAAGTATATGCCGTGTGAGCTTCCATTTACAAGGACTTATTTAGTCAAACATTCTCAGCGTTCTCTGTTTGAGCCTGATGCTGCATGTGCTTTGTCGGTGTTTACAGCAGTTTTGTTAATTTCTAATTATATTTGCAGACACAGAAGGCTGGAGCGCAGTCTTAAAAGATGGTTCCCCAGCATCTGTACCTGTTCGGATGTCTCGACACCAAAAAGAGGTCTACCTAGCATCGAGACAAAGAGAGCCTCTGTACTTTAATGCCCCAGGTATGGGGTTTAACAGTTTCTTTCCCAGAATCTTTGTATTCCTTTGTTGTTTAGGTTCTTGTAGCAGTCAAACAAAATATAGAATGAAAAGTGAAGCAAATGATTATGAATTTCGATAAAGAATATCTGATTCTGGCATGAGGATGGCACTGCCTGGTAACGAACATCACAGGCATGTGGAGACATGATTCCTAAAGGGGTAGTAACCCCCTTTTCCTACTTTTATGTGTAGAAAATGATTAGTAATTATACTTCGCCTTATTCATATGCACCATTCATTAATAGATTTTAGTACTTTAATAGTATGATAGAGCAGTCATGAGCATATCCACATACTGTGATTCTCCCTGTTGCTGACGCTATGGTCAACATCAATATTGTTACATTGTTTTTATCATAAAATATGGGGGCATCCATTGTTTGTTAAATAATGACATGACTTGTGATTAAAAACCCAATCCTCCTATTCTTTGTGTAGCACAGTTCCTGGGAGATCAGTCTGTGAGCTATGGACAAGTACTGACTGTAAGTTTCCGCGTGGATCGAGGGCGTCACAGGGCAGGGGCTGAGGACTTAGTGCTGGAGGGTAATGGCTTGAGAATTTATGCCCCTCTTACGTCTTCCAAAACTGCACTGCCATGCCGGCTGCCTCAAACATATTCATTCAGGTAAATGTCTTATTTCAATTAATTAAATATCATAGACTTATGTGATAAACTCCAAGTCGCACATTGTTCTTTGCACACCAAAGCTTCCTTCTTTTTCTTTCTGTTTATCTTTCTGCTTGATGTGCATGCTGATTTCCACCTTAATTATTCTTTTATCCTTCTGGTAATATGTTGCTGCTCACATTAATTCTTCAGGCTGGATGAGCTATCTGGAAGCCCTTGGACACCTCGTCTTAGCCACCTTGACTTCCGACGTCTTTTGAGTAATTTGACTTCACTTCAAATCCGTGGAACTTATGGAGAGTACAGTAAGTGGCATCTCTTATCATTTACTCACTCATAATGCATTGTGCTGTCTGGTAGGTTACATCTTCAACTCACTTGCTTAATGTCTAAGAATAAATTACTGCTAAGATGGTTGGAAAGCTGTGGTTGTATTATTTAGCACTTTATTGTAATAGAAGGCAGAAAGAACATGATGCTGTTCATTTCTTAACATATAACATATATAACACGTATTGTCAGATCTATATGGGAAATATTAACACTTTTGTTGTTTGCCGTTTCTGTCTGAAAGGTACAGGATATCTCCAAGCTGTCACTCTGGTATCAGCTCGTCCTGTCCCTGGAGAACCTGCTCCTTGGGTGGAAAAATGCATTTGCCCTGCAGGCTACCAGGGGCACTTCTGTGAGAGATGTGCCCCCGGATACCGCCGGCAGTCTCCAGGGCTTGGTCGTCTTAGTGCTTGTATTCCCTGTAACTGTCAGGGCGGAGGTGTGTGTGACCCAGATACCGGTGAGTAGCCTCATTTAATCCCATCATCCCGACTGCCTGCATCCTGCCACTGGCATTGAATTACACGGTTTAAACAACAACTTTTTGTAAACCCTCACCAGGTGACTGTTATTCTGGAGATCAGAATCTAAATAACGATTGTGCTGATTGTCCACATGGACTTTATAATGACCCACGGGACCCCCAGAACTGTTTACCATGTCCATGCAGCGCTGGTATTGGATGCTCGTTGTCCCCTGAAACTCAGGAACCTGTATGTGATCAATGCCCTGTTGGACTGGGAGGTAAGTCACAGGGACCAATGTTTTCAGGTTTAGTAGACCGCTACATCGTGATACATTTGCTATTAACATGCCTGTGAGAATTAATTCATTTCTAACCAGACTTCTGGATGAAACATAGGATGTTTACATGTATAAGCCTACTAAGATGGACCAAGCCTGTAGTGTTCTGTGATACATACAAGAAAAGAAAAACTATTTTTTCATTTTTATGACTATTTTTTTTTAACCCAGGGCCCCGCTGTGACGTATGTGCCGATGGATATTTTGGAGACCCCCAGGGATTAAGTGGACCTCCTCGTCTCTGCAGGCCCTGTGAATGCAATAACAATATTGATCCTACTGTAGAGGGAAACTGCGACAGAGTGACTGGGGAATGTCTCAAGTGTATTCACAACACCCGCGGGTTCTACTGTAATAGCTGCAGAGAAGGCTTCTACGGGAACCCACTGGATCCTAATCCAGAGCTCAAGTGCAGAGGTATAAGACGAATCTAGATATATTTGATGTATTTCTTATCTAACTGATTGATTAGCGTTTTCCAATTATTGAACCATTTGCACCTTTCGCACTCTTGCAGCTTTCCTATATACTGCTTGGTATTGAACTTGGTACTCACTGTTTATGTTCTAACTCACACATTATATCTCAAACACTCTTGTTACACCACTGAATAATAAAGCAATGTATGGCCCTAATGCTAATAAATTCATTCTCCCACAGCCTGTTACTGCCACCCTGTGGGAGCTGAAAATTCAGGGTGTCAGAAAGATGGTTACTGTGTGTGTAGAGCTGGTTTCGAGGGTGAGAATTGTGATCGCCCGCAGTGCCCCAGCTGTTACAGCCAGGTCAGCGAGAAGGTAAGGCCATGAGGACAGCAAGATCCCACCTGGGGTTTTAGTTTATCTGGATGAGAGCTGCTCCATTTCTTGCACGTGTCTATTGTATACTTTAGAGCCAAGTAGATTTTATATTGCATTAAAGTTGGCAAGGACTCTGAGTATATTAAAGTATATCCCTTCTGATCAATTTGTTCATAGATCAATCTGTACAAGAGGGAGCTACATGGGCTGACGGGAGCTAATAGCAACCAACAGTCCCCAGCCAGAGGGGAGCTAGAAAAGAGAATGAGGAAGGCAGAGGCGGCTGCGCGCGAAATGCTAAGAGAGTCTGAGGCTGCGCATGGTAAGGATCTAAGGTAGAGCCATGGAAACGGGCAATGACTGGCTTTCAATAAAGTGCTTACCCAGCTGGGGGAGCATTTCATAAATCCAAAAGCTGTTCAACATAGCGTACCGAGTGATTAAAAATGGCTATTGTTGTATCAATCCCAGGCAATATAGTCCAAAATGCTTTAGCGAACCAACATTAATAGAACAAGTTACTCAGATGTAATCTTCTGATGCCATGTGAGGAAGGGACCTCTGAGCTCTTGAAAGCATATATGACTCTGCATCTTACTGTTGCTTATTTATGCAGCTACCTAATGCGGGCCTTGATATTGAAATGTTTAATTATATTTGTAACTTTTTTTATCTATGTCCTTGCAGAATGATTTATCACTTTATACATAAATAATCAAATAGTATTTGTTATACAGCAAGAACCACCATAACGGTGCCCCAGTGACAGAGCCACGTGTGACGCAGCCATGGAATGATCTGAGAATTAACTGTGTTTGTGTGTCTGTGAATCTTTCCTCCAGGGGCAGAGATATCTCTGCAGAGGCGGCTGGCTGGACTTCAGGGATCCCAGTCTGAGACGCAGAATGAACTGGAACAAGCCCAGAGGAAAGTCCAGGTGGCGCAGGCCCAGAGCAGTCAGTACCTCGGACAGCTTCGGGAAGCACGGGGGAAGATAGGCAATGTGCGGATTCTGCTACAAGGGAGCCAAGCGGAGCTGGTTGGCATGGTAACCGGCACCTTACCCACCACATCGACATGACAGTGTTGCAATATTATACTTTATACCGTATTTTCATAATGCATTCTATTTTAAAAAAAATTTTGGTTATGTGTCTTATGTGACCTATGTCAAAATAAGAGACAAAAAACCCATTACGGATGAAATGTGTTTAGACAAAGGAATTCTGTTTTTTACAACAAAACAGAAAGAATGAAGAGATTTTTAAAGATCATCGAAAGAAGTCTAAACACAAACAGCCTGTAAATAAAGTAAATCAATAACTGACAGTTTTATGCAAAGTGATAATGTTCACGCTATTCTACATTTGATCCCCCCCCCCCCCTGGCATTATAATGCATATTTTTATACAGTGCCAATGAGCCTATATTTGTATATATATATATATATATATATCATATATATTTGCACTTGTATGAAAGAATAATGACTTTTCAGACAGGTGTTCTAAAACAGGCCGCAAACATCACGATGTATAAAATTACAAATATTGTTAAGCTTTGCATAAAAGAAACAAATATATTTTATACAAATGTAAATATTTAGCGATTTGTTGTTCTTCATGTGATTTTACAGACTTTTCCGAATACGAATTCCGGCCTGAATTCCGGCACGTTCGCACAGCTCAGCCAGGAGGCTCAGACGCTAGGAAACAGGTAAAGACACATCATTTTAATTGCGAAAAGCAAACTTAATTGGTGATAATGTAGAAAACGTGACTAACTGTGACAGGACCAATCACATTGATCATCAATCATAGAAACACAGAATTTGATGGCAGATTACTGTTTGGCACATCTAGTCTGCATGTTTTTTTCCTGCTGTAAAGTGCTCATTAGTTGTTTATACAAAAATTAACAGAAAAGATAACTTTATGACAAATAAAGTATCCTTGATCCAATAAGTCCAACATACGGTGTTTATCCTTCTTTAAAGAAGCACTCCAGTTCTGTTTTCATGTTAGCGTGTATTCGAGTTCACTTTGCATGCACATCACTGCAGGCGTTCTCTAGAAATTGCCTGAACTGAAACAGATAGCATACTACGATATGCTTCTTGCACATGCTCCAATTCTAGCCAATGAGAGCTGAGCTTTCTTTGAAATCAATGGCGGGGAGTAACAACAGCCAATTAAACGAATGCCATGTCAACTTGCTGTTTTAGTAGCATCCATGTGATTGGCTGCTGCTTCAGTAACTTTGATGGAACTACTACTGAGCATGTGCCAGAAATTTACATATAAGTGCTTCCTGATTTCAGCAGAGGCTGCCGGGTGAAGAGGAAGGTGGGACAGTAAATGCTTTGGTGCAATATTAGAAATAAAAACACAATATTGGGTACTGGACTGTTCCCGTAACCATCAGGGCTGTGTTTTTGTGTCTCTTGCAGGCTGGCGCAGGAAGCACAGATTGTCGCGCAGGACGCAGCAGATGCCCAGGCAGATACACAGAGGGTTCTTCAGATTTTGCGCTCTGGAGATGCTGACCCTGCTGCCGGAGAGAGACTTAGGGCAAGGTGAGTCTCTCAGCCATATCTTCAGCCAGAGAGGACACTACCATCGTTACACAGCTGCAGCACTCTCCCGCTTTAGCGCGCTGTGAGGATGGACGACTGGCTGTGGGGATCCTATGATGTCCCTTGATCACTATAGGAAGCTGTAAAAGTTAAATAGTTGCGGCACAGATCTCCATTGTAGCCCAATGTGGCTACCTCACATGCTCTGCAGCTGTACACTGTAAGGTGGCTTATTTGGTAAGGTGGCTGGGGGTCCGCTACCTCCACTGCCCAAACCCCCAATGCAGGTGTTCTTCCTTTTGCTGTGAGTCAGCACCATGATGTCCCATGTAACAGTCAGTGTATTATTATGTGTTTGCAGACTAGAGGAGGCTCGCACGCAGGCCAGAGCACTGGAGACAGAGGCCATTCAGTCTGCAGCCGCCGCAGAGCGCTCTCACCACGAAAGCATGCAGACAGCCCGTGCCTTGTCACAAACTGCCCGTCTGAACTCCGTGGAATTCCAGGTACCTCAGAATTACAGACCTTCCATCCCTAACACATAATCCTTTGGTCCAATGTCCTGTGTATCCCAGCGTCTTCTTGGTCTTAGTTGTCAGCTGTAGATATGGAGACTGCATCATGCACAAAGTTCATTGACTGCCAAGTTCCAGTCATTGAGGCACAATTTAGTACAATCATCCCATCATTGACACAGGTCCATCGGAAAGACTATTTGGTTTTGATGGTCCTATCTATAAGTCTTTCAATAATACTTGCGAACAGTAGAGGTTGGGAAACATTACTGTGACCATCTGAGTAGGAGATGGATGAGCAAAATGTTAAAGTCTCACTGATTGGCTGTCCATGTGATTGACAGATAGGTAAACAGAGTTTTAACACATAATATTTTGAGGGGCCCTGGAAAAATAGTCAGGAAGGGGCAATGCCCCGCCTTTCATGGTACATATCCATTACTCCTTTTTAAAAATGTATAAAGTGGCCACCAGAGCATGAATGTCCCTTCATGCATTACATGTGACAAACTTTCACGTACCTTGCAAGATAAAAACCTAGAACATTTTGATGAACATCCTGCGCAAGTGTAATAAATAAATACAACTACTAGAACTACGTGAAAAAAACAAAGTTAGCAGAGGCTCGTGGGCTACATCTTTGTCTTTTATGAACCAGAACCCCAGGATATGTATACAACTGTTCATTCATCTTAGCTGGGATTTCAACAAACCCCTCGCAATAGTAATGATAGTGATTTCGAGTCACCGCTGGTTAGAATGGAAAACACATAATTATCCCTGTAAGTAATGTTTACCCATCGGCTTTAAGGCTCAGCTGCAGCGTCTGCAGGCAGAATCCACAGCACTCAGAGACTCGGTGGAAGCCGACTTATCTCAGAGCAAAAATCTCCAGGGCAAGTTTAATGTCTGGGAGCAGGAAGCAGAGGAGCAACTCCAGGAGGGACAAAAGAGCAGAGTGGTAAATATTAATACTGTAATATTGTGTAGAGATACAATGTTGTATATATGTTATATATATATATATATATATATATATATAATACAATGATAGATACAATATATTGTATAGCTCTCAAGCTAAAACACAGATAACTGTACAGGGGAATGTATGTTTTTGCAGCAGAAGTCAAGATCAAGATGTCAACAGACTGCTATAGCTATGAGCAACCATGTCTGCTATTAATCCAAAGGACATGCCTTTGGCATGTTCTTACATTTATATATAATAAGTAATAATTCAATAATGTATAGGGTCCCTGGATGGTGAATTACTGATAACTGTCAGAGGCGATGCATACATTTTTTGCGGCATATAAATAATAATAATAATCTATCCATAAATAGTATTTGTCAATTGTCAATGTGCACATGGTCACCCTTTGCCTCTTCTGATGGCCTTGCAGTTGGCTGACCAGTTCCTCTCACGGGCAAATGCCGCCAAGATCAAAGCAGAGCAGGCTATGCGTACTGGGAACAGCACCTACTACGACATTGAGGGTATCCTCAGCAACCTGAAGGGTGAGTTAATGGGGCATCTTTCTTCATCCAGCACTTAGAGGGCACCAGGTGATTTCTTTTTTTTTGTATTGAGATTATTACGTATTAAAGTTTCCTCTCATCCCCATAGGGTTTGATGAAAAAGTGGGAGACAGACGCAGCGAGGCTGAAGATGCAATGAGGCTTCTCCCTGAAATCCGACGTCGGGTTGAAGCAGCAACAGATAACTCAGAAAGAGCTGGAAATATGCTGCAAGGGGCAGAAAGAGATGCAAATATGGCAACAGGCAACACAGGAGAGGCTCAAAGCATTACCAGTGCTATTCAACTGGTAAGTCTTGCCATGAATACAAGCAAATATTCTACAAACCTGTTAATTTTCTCTATTTGTATCCTAATCAAATCTCATGCAGACTCGGGCTGCTAAATTATTATGCTACCTCTTTTGACAGATACTCTTTTGGAATATTGTATTTTAGTTTTTAAATTATTAATTTTTTAGTAATTAGTTCTTCGTCTTGTGCATCCAATGGAGAGAACATTATTAGACCTAACAAAGGCCCTCAACAAGGGATTTCTAATCTACAGCATGAAGGGGGTCTCCTGCCCGATGACTTTATGCTTAAAATGGCTACTAGCTACACCTTTTTGACATAGTATGGTAACAACCGCCTTCATATACATATACTAATACTGCACTCACTATATCCCTGCATAGTACGTTTATCTATACTTTTAACTTGTTTCACTAAATCTTTAAAAACCATGTGTTTTTAACCCATTCCTTGATGTGGTCCATAGGACATGCTGCGGATGGGTGAGGATGCCAACAGTTCGGCAGAAATGGCTCTTGCTTTGGAGCGTGAATTTGCAGGGCTGGTCAGGATGACTAAAGGAACAGCAGATGATCTAGATACCAGGACTCGGACTGCTGAGAGAGACGGTGTGGGTGCAGAAGGGGTAAGAATACCTTAACTAAGCCAGCCCCTATGCAATCCAAAGTGATCAATGAACACATATGAACACATATAAACCGACGAGAAATATTCAGAATTACTTAGTTTACTGAAATGTATTAGAATGCTCATTTCCCTGGCATACAGCAGGTTAAGGTCAACTTTAAGGTCAATAGTATATATGAGTTTTTTTATAACGTTTTATTACATTTTTCTTCTTCTTTATGGGTATGTTATATTTTATTTTCCCCACCGGCACTCATTCGCTCACTTCTTACCTTCATGTTAGATTGTGCAGACCGCGCTGGAAGCTGAGGCCGGTGCTTCAGGCGCCGATAATGCAGTTACAGCCACACTCAGTGCTCTGGATCACATGCTCAGTTTGATGGGTAAGTGACAAGGTTAATTGATCCAGTGATGGTTTTAGTTACCCCTGCATATAGTGATTGAGTTACAAACCTATTAACAATCCAGCTCATGAAAGTTTGTATTTGTCAGCACATTATACAAAATCAAAATTGAATTACAGACCAGAGATATAATTGCAATAAACAAATTCACCCAGAAATCTTCTGATGGGTATAAGAGGGCTTTAGTATTTCATGCAGTTTCAAAACCTCATAATCTGGATATATATATATATAATATATATATTATATATTATTATATATATATGTGTGTGTGTGTGTGAATGATTCATTTGTTATGCAGTCAACAATTCATGTTAAGTAGGAAAATCCACTTTTATCTGTGAATGAGCAAAGCAATGTAAGATATATTGGCTGGTGCTATTTTACACTAAAGTCTATTGCATCTGGATTAAAATGATTGCAAAACAAATTAACTATAAATAGCAGAAAATAACCAGAACATATATATTCAGTGGGTTCTGGTTATAATTACTATGCATTAAACATTGCTATAAGTGTCTGGTGAGGTTTATTTTGACTAAAGTAACATTTTCCTGTTCAGTTGAAAGAAGCACAATACTTGGAGGGGTTGCAGCTGCTTGCATCTTTTTTCTGGGAATACCCTGATTTAAATCCCCAGGGTACTGGGATCAGTCTCTTCCCCTAAACACTAGGCCATTAATTTTCCCATGCATGTATATCTAATGCATGCGATCAATACAGTGCCATTGATTTTTGTGCATGGTGCTGCGGCTTTGATGAGCAAGTCTTCCTGTGTTCTAGGATCTGGTCTACAATACAAGGATGGGACAGGTTTTATATAATAAAAATGCTGGTCTTTTTGTACACATTTGCTATGATTTGTTCTGGATTGGAACAGCTGTTGGGCAGTATGCTGAGCTAATATATTCATTTAAACAAACCAGTTACTGTCTCTGACACCCCACCAAAGAAGAATTTCATGTTAACCCTGTGAATACTTTAATATGAAAAAAAACACCTAAGGAAGAAGCGGCAGCCCTACAGCTACTCTCCTCCATGGCCCAAAGGGTTTTTTGAAGCAGCCAATCAGTGGCAGGAAAAGGCTCCCATCAATGGGTGTGTTTTCTGCACATGCCCACAGAGCACTGAACCGACCCCCGCCAGTAGTGTTGCCAACATACCTGGGGACTTTCTAAATGAGCTGACCCTGAGACTATTTAAGTATTAACATTTTAATAGCCCATGGTATACAAATTCAGTTTATTTGCATCATCTGCATTTAAGCAGGGATATCAACCACGGCATAGTGGAAGAAAATGTACTAATTGGGTGGTTCAGCTATCATTTGATCTGGGTAGAATATGAGAGAGTCTGCTCCAAACTGTGTGGCCCTAAGATTCCGGCCCTTCACCCGGAGAGTTGCCAGCTATAGTTGCTGGGCCAACACTGGAGCTGGCTGGCATTAAGTATATCACATGCAGGGAAGTGTATTTAGCCAAACACACCCTTGCAAAGCATATAGCTGGGGTTGGGGAAAGCGGCATACGTTATAAGTATAAGTTCCTTTCCTAAAGTATATGCATGTTACATAAGACTTTCAAGCTAGCAGAGCCCTCCCTGTTTGTCATATGATTATAAGCTAAAACTATACATTGCTCAAGAAAATATGAATGGAACCCAATTTGACATAATGAAACAATATTTCCAGGCAGCTATATTTGGTTATCCTAACAGCAGGCGAAAGAGCACCTTTCAAGAATTATGTAGTAGTCTTTTGCTTAAAAATGGCTCAGTCTATAATTTCAGCTGACATGGTTCTTTTCTCTTACAGACCGGCCACTGGTTGGTAACGAAGAAGGTCTCAGCGAGCTAGAACTCAGTTTGCGATCTGCTCGTTCTCAGCTATCTGAACGTCTCAGGCCAGCAGTGAAAGATATGGAGCTGGCAGCTGAGCGCCAACGACAGAGGATTCTCAGTGTAGACTCGGAGATTAGCGGGATGCTCATTGACATTCAGAGCCTGAGGGACATCCGTGATAACCTGCCACCAGGGTGCTACAGCACCACAGCCATAGAAAGGCCTTGAAAGCTTCTAGGACACGTTAAGGACTGTATACCGGCCATACCATGAAGCAGTGGACCATACCAAATCATTCATACTGTGATAACTCTCCGGAGGCTTTTTAATGCAATCTTTATCATGCAATTTTGTATGCACTTGAAATGACAAAAAAGAGAGACATAGTCCTTTTGGAAAGGCACCCGAGAAACCACTTACACGTGATGAAAGGAGAGACCATCCCAGTTTTTCTATCTCTGCAACATATTTCTATTTATTTATTAATAAAATATAACCAGACTCTGCTGCGCCATTGTCTAATGACATCACACATGTTCTCAATTATAGCTTCTAGCAAAGCAAAATCTTTATTGATAAAACAGCAACATTAAATGAACAAAACTCGGTACACTAGTCAAAAAAACTGCTCAGTTAACCCCCTCCCTGCCAGAGATTACACCGTATAATTGTATCAGTCTTTTGACATAGTTGTAGTTGCTTCCTTCTTACTGTCCTGGTCACCACTTTTATCAGCAGAGGGCCTGCAGTGCCAAACCAAATATCCCTCCTGCCCGAAGAGCACTTTTTAATACTTTACCAGTGACACTAAGTATAACAGAACCCACGTTTAACTGTGACGCCTTACCAAGGCTGCCTTGACTCCATCTGTTTGTAAGCATCCTTAAGATATGGTCCCCTTACAACCGACGTCTTAAATCTAGTTTCCATTTCTATTTCTAGTAAGCTTCTAAAAGGACATATTTGAAGCCTATAACCTGGATAAGCAAATCTCTTCATATAAAACGTTATTAAAACAGACCTTTGAGGGACACCCTGGAGATCAGAGCTTTTTCGAGTGCTTATCGGTTTCCCTTATGGTTGAGTCCAGCCCGCGCATGCTATAGTGACAGCCCAATGTGACACTATGGTGTATAGTCATCATGAGGCATATCCAATGATCATGGCCTAACACTCCCATCCTGCTGAAGCCTGTTTGAATCCTGCAGGGTGCTTGGAGTAAGATGCCTCCAAGGTAGCGCCAACCAAAGTATAAAACTCTGGATTTGTTTTGCTTTAGATACATAATAAAGTAAAATTGTGCTTACAAGGAGCTGGAGTAGGCCCCTGCTTTTTTCAACCAGCATCTTCTTTGTTCCCGTAA
This sequence comes from Spea multiplicata, assembly GCA_009364415.1. Classification (NCBI taxonomy): domain Eukaryota; kingdom Metazoa; phylum Chordata; class Amphibia; order Anura; family Pelobatidae; genus Spea; species Spea multiplicata. The sequence continues at coordinate 33,956 of VKOC01002392.1, read as the reverse complement.
GCATGATTTTACTTTAATATCTGAAGCAAAGCAAGTGCAGAGTTTTCTAAAAGGTTTTATTTGATACCAGTTGGCAACGACTTATTTCAATGAGGCACCCTAGGCAGTGGCCGTATAGGATATATAGGATAGTGGGTATGGCTACACGGCTATAATAATGACTTCCCATGTTCTATGGCCTTTTAATAGGTGACATAAATAAGCCATGATGTATATAATTTATATTATTAGCGCTAGAGGTGCAAACATGACTGGATGAAAATAAATAACATGTAAATCTGATCTGTCTGTTGATAGAATGTGTCTTTAACTCCTTTGTAACATGTAGTATAATATAGAATGATACTATACTATACTATACTACATGTTACAAAGGATTTTTTCTTCTTTATGTGGTTACTATATTTTACAATAACATTTAATTTTAAAGGTCTTAAAAATCCAAGGTGGGCCCTAGAACTGAAATGAAATAATATCCACTGCAGGCTATTTTTGATACGAGCCTTTAGTTAAACTGCGTAAGTATTACAGGATGATGTTTAAGTTATTCTGTAATGCCGTTGGGTATATAGCAAAATGGCCCTTGCACAAAGTAATGAGAGATCAAATATTTATGTCCTGTGTTGTACAGTTGTAAGTGTGTCTTATACATCTAAAAAGATGTTCTTAGGTCAGAGAACCTGTAATAAATGCTTGATTTTCACTATGCCCCTGGAACCCCTGCACTTTAATGAATAGTCACATTCCCTTACCGCCCAGCCACGAGGGTAATATACGTTTTGATAACACCATAGAGTTACAAGCACAGCAAGAACATGCTAGTCACGTGCAGCCCTCTTGCAGTGGTTAGACTGCTCTGTTCTTATTAAACCCATAGTCCTTGATGGAAAGAGAATAAATGGTAGGTACATAGTGGCCTAAATATGGCCTTTGGTGCATCAGTGTAACAAGTACTTTGTGAATACATCCCAAATCTTAGATGATTGCTGCCGACAGGAATAACTATAAACCCATACAGTGTAGCATGATACACAAAGTACTATATAGGTTATTCATTTTCCTATCTTCTTGGTGCAGAATATTAAATCCGTCAGCGAAAGACTGTCCCGAGCGGTGGGTGCTCCATATACTCTGAGCTTAAGACTCGCAAGATCTTTAGTGGAACGAAAAAGGCAGGTAGGTGGGGAAGGGGCCGTAATGAATGGGGACAGAATGTTTGTACAGGGGGTGTTATGCTCGATGAGGAAATAGTGGTGAGTATTGATTAGTATTAGTAATACATTGTGATGAAGATGATGATGATGATGTGCGCACGCAGCAATGCCCCAGCACGTGCGAACCGGTCGTGTCAGCCCGATGTGTTGATGTACAGTTGGCTTTTTAGGACATAATCAATGACTGGCTGGGTCAAATAATCCACCACATGTCCATCCCCATGCTGCAGGGCCAACCTAAAAGAGAGCAAAAAAATGCACGTTAAACACTGACTTTTACAGATTTAATTTACTAAATAATAGCAGAGGCTGGGGAAGTATATATATACCTAACATACTGGGGTCAGAATATTGTGGTTGGTTGCTGATGAAGGGAATGATTTTGAACAACCATGGAGTGTTGAGTTTGTGTTAATGACCATACCCCCCGAAGTGTCCTAAATCATCTGCCACTTTTTTTCTCTCCCCCTGATGTCCCTCTTTTCTAGGGGATCCGAATGTTTGTGTGGGGTATGAATGTATAACAGTGTTCTTTGGCTCTAAAAGTCACTGTGTAAATTAAATACATTATTCTCCAATTACGTTGCTGAACCCATTACATGGTTATTAGTCATCACAAAGTCACATAGAAATTATTGGTACAAAACAACACAAAACAAGCGTGCACTGTACCTGCTTTTAGTGGAGCTCACTGTGGACATTGGATGGTTAATGTCATCTTTAACCACCAGTATATTGTTCTGTTGGAGAAAACAGTTAAATATTATAACTTGGAAACATTAAATGTACATTTATGAAAAGGTAAAACAAGTAAAATGTATAACACAAATCAAAGACATTATAGCAGCCCAACAACAAGCAACCCTTAAGTTCATTTCTGTACATTAACACATAAGCCACAGGGTCAGATCCCGCCGTAAAGAAGACTCCAAATAGTGTCAGATTCTCCCTAATCCTGTGAGTAACGTCAATCATTCACACACATCACTTTGATGCCAAAATGATATACAAAATAGCCAAGGGATATTATTTAAAGAATGGTTTATGGTTTAAAGTAGCTTTGACTAGTCTGATAGACGCTCCCCTGGGAACTTCTTGCGGTAGGTTACCTGGAGCACTCCCTCTTCTGGGTGAGGCTAGCCAGTGTGCAGGCAGGGGCTAGCTATGCATAAGCCAGGGTTAGCTGTGCATAGCGGTGGGTTAATTAGACAGTGAGGGTACTTGGGCAAATACCACCCACAGAAAATAGAAACTGACTCAGCACTTCACCCGGGCCTTTGGGTCCTGGAGAGTACCAAGGTATGGGTAGGTGATACAGAAACCTATTTTTTGGGAAAATTTCAGTGCCAATTAATGCCCAACTCTCTCTTCCCATACACTTCCCTTTCTTCAGCTTCCAACTGACAGCCGTAGACAAGCTCTGATGCCATCTGCAGGCCTGGATTGGCCATCTGCGAACTTCTAATATAGAAAATGCTTTCTCAAAAGTTTTTGGGTATCAGTTATATATCACTAAATGTTAAATCATGCAGTACTGTATGAATAAAAATCAATGTCCTACTAAAAAAACCACAGACCTTATATTTACGCAGCAAGGACGAGTGATTCATGATTTGCTCGGTGTCTGCTGCATCACGTGGAACAACCACAATTCCAAAATCCCCCACGATCACCTCCATCTGCAGGGAAACGCTTATATTGAGTAATGTATATAAAGAGGACTGAAATCCACCCGCAAAACATGCTACAACAAAAACAATATTAAGATGATAAGATCACCCCGGCTTCACTACAGCGCAGAACAGCACCATCCGGAGATACTCACGTCTGACTCATTCCACAGGCCTGGGATGCAAAATGACTCAAGAAGGTCACTGCCACACAACAGCAGGATCCGCAGCTCTGAGTAGGAGGAAACAAATGGGTATGAACAGAAAAACATCTCTGCCTCACAATACATACAGTACATATGATTATAAAGGGAACCGTCCAGGGGAAGCATTTTAGCCTCCACCTGGGGCAAAAAGGAGGTGCATTTATCATGGTGGAAACTTGAAAAAGTCAAGACAAATGACAGCAAGTCAAATTTTTGTGTTATCTTTATCCATAAATGAGAAGATGCCAGTTCAAGGCCACCGTACACTCATTCTCCAACCTATTCCAAATACTTGCTTAGGATTCTGTCTGAACAAGGATGAATCGTTCACCCATAAGATGCACTCAAGCTAAAGGGGAGACTTATAGGGTACAAAAGCGAGACATGAATGATTTTAACGATAGGAGCGGGCACCAAAATCACAGTCTGCCTTGTGACTAAGAGCCTTTGGGCTGGCCTTGACATTTGGTTTTATCTTATTGTCTGATAGCTTCATTCCCTTTTCTACTCTCCAGCCAGAAATGCGGGTCCTGCCCTCCTCTACTGATCACCATTTAAACTCTCACCTATCTCCTCGTATCGCATCACTGTTCCAAGGTTAGCATTTTCATCTGAAAAACAGAATGACAATATGAGTTAGTATAAGAATCTACTAATTACCTTTCTCTTAACCATAAACAGAACATTTGCAACAGTACATTAAGAAAAAGGTTAAAATATGTATTAAAATATTACTATGCATAGTATACACAGCTATAATATCAAGAGCTTCTGTCGACTTTCCACTGTTGGATTGACAGAGAGTGAGTGAGTGTGAGTGAGTGTGAGGGAACAGAAGGTTTCCTATATAAATATAGTCTCCTACGCTGTGTTTATCTTACTCATCAAGTAAGAATTCAGCCTAAAAAGCATACAGTATAACAAGAAGATACCTTTCACGGTAAATGATTTCAGCTTAAACAGAAATGGGCACAGCATTCAGGAAAGGTTTTAAAGTTCTGGAATCCACTACCTGTAGAGTTGTTGACTCTGATGATTTTTGTACTGTACTTTAATAAAAGTAGGCAACAAAATACAGACAAGGGTATATGTTTTCATTTACATTGTGGATGATTCTCCTCAGAGAGGTGAAGGATGTAGGATGAATTTGGTCATATACCAAGAACATGGGGATGGTCCACACCTAGGATTTTACTCTTGGGGAGAAACCATAATAATACACTCATCAGAGTACATAGGTGGCTATAACCTGTATATCATCCCTTACAACTGCAATAAACTGAATTGAGTAATAAATTAATTGTGTCTTGCATGAGGAAAAGATGAATTTGAGAAATACTTTGCAGGTGAAGGCAGCAAGAAGTGGAGTCAACTGTAACACAATGCATCAAGGAATTCTCAACAATGATGGCGAGATCAGAAATTGTGGATAGAGGAGATAAGGCTGAAGGTTAAGTCTTGGAAACATTGGGATGACATCCATGATGCTCACGTTCTAGGAATATAACTCTCCTCCTACCTTGGGGTCTGGGGGAAATACGTGACATTGAAGCATTATCAACGTCATACCCCAATTAGGGCACTCTGTAGGTGTAATAGTGTAGAGAAGGTGATCGGTCATCGGTGACTACAGTATCTGGGATGCATGTGCCGTTGACTTATAGCATTTGATCAGCTGCATGACTAGCATTCATGGTAAGCAGGAGGCACAAAAAGAAACTGCCCTGTTGGATGGTATAAGCCGGTTCATATGTTCACCAACATTACCATTTATTCCGGACTCTTGACTACCACATCCTTATAACCAAAACCATGAAAACTCATAAAGGGTTATATTTAGTTCTCACCTACAAAGGTGACACGCTGTAAGTTAGGGCGAACACAGCACATGCGACTCAGTCCCTCGCCGACTTTCCCCAGGATCCTCACTGGCAGAGAAAAAGTCACAAACATCATGACAAACATGTATATAGTTAAAGCAATTTCTACAAAAAATATTAGTATCATATATATATATATATATATATATATATATATAATATATATATATAAAACTATCACTCGCAATTTTATTTATACTTAATGTTCTTTTTGGTTACATTGTTCAGCTTTTTAATCCCTCAAGAAGATGAACACGTTTTTTTGTATATATAATAATAATATATCTAGAATGTGGCCGTTTCATTCATAACCAGCTGCTGACCGGTTGATAGCATTCAAACATTTTACATTTGCAGATTATTATATTTCTACCCATTTGTCCTTTCCCCCGTCTTTCTACATTTTCTTCACCTCACAGATACTCCATAGATACTTGCCTGCAGTGGGCTTATTGGTGAGGTTACTGTTCTGGTAAACCGGCTGTGTTGATTGATTGAGGGTCTGACCAATCACTGGTGTGACAGAGGGTGTGTTCACATTGGACAGGATGCACCCGGTGACTCTCTGATAAAGAAAAAAACTATAAAATAAGACATCTGCCACCAACGTGATTAAATCGTCTCCTAACGGCAAATGTGTAAGAATGCTCGGCAGGACTTGCTAATAAATATGGGACACATATCTTGGCTATCTCTGCAGTAAAGTACAAACTGGTGATGGGTTTGCTCAATGTTCACCTTTACCACAAAAATAAAAGATGTATTTCATTGAATTACAGGTAAAACATCTCATCTTAATGACAATTCATTGGTTTTCCCTGCAAATACCCAGCGACCAATAGTGCCAAATACCTACCAATATTAACAAATCGGGCCCTAGAGTACAGAGCTTCAGACCATGAGAGTATAAAGGCCAGCGACTGCCCCAAAGTACCAGGGTCACTTAATTGCCCCAATCCAACCCTGGAAGAAACTTGTGCTGTCCTTAAACAATTTATAAAAAACGTGGTGAGACAAAAAGAGTAGAGTGGTCCAAGTATGTATATCTTGCTCACCGGGTCTACTAGAGACCTAGTATACATGCCTTATTGGCTAGGAATAGGCCATTGGTACACTTTTGTTCTTTTGTATACACTTTGCCAAGGATCCCGGAAAATAGGATGAAAGACTCTGGAGAGGATGGTTCTCTTCTACCATTTAATTTTGTATGGACTTATTTTTTGCCTGGAACTTTATATATTGTCTAAAAGACACTTTGTGGTTTGCCAGAAACTTCTGGGTAGGGAACAAGTCACTGTCTGAGACACAGGCTGATCCTCCGCTCAATCAACGACTGCTCCATTAATGAAGGTATTAAAGAGGAGGATTTATCCCAGCCCCCAATCTCCTGGTCTCTTCATTTTGTCATAGCCTTTTCACCCTACCCCACCTCCTACATCGCCAGGTGTGCAGTATCACTTTTTATGGGGCTCTGACAGTGGTAATGTTTTTTGTTGCTTCCATGTGCAATGTTTCATGTCAATGTACGATTTATTGATGTCTCGGGTATGCTGCTTCAGTAGACAGGAAACCTATGTACCTTCATAAGGTCTCGATGATGCTCCAGAACACTGCAGGTTGTCTGCCAGGTCTCTTGGTAACATTCCCAAGGGTCTACCCTGGAATAGAAAATCGAGTTCATTGAATTACTGCCACACAACATAATCTTTCAGCAAAGTGGCATTCAGTTATGAAGAGTGGATGTATGAATCTGTGCCATGGCAGCTTAATAGGTCTCCCCTTTTTCTACCATTTCATGGCAGGGGCATTAGATTTTGGGCCCCAAGCAGCTGCTTAAGCTGGTAGTGCCACTCAGGGGTGTTAATGAATGTATTCATCCTTTTCTTTTAAGTTATGACATTGCAAGAACTACCGGTATACTCCTAATGCATATAACTCCCTGATATCACCAGTCCCAGTGGGCTTCTCCTCGAGATGGCCCAAAATAATGGGTAAGGTGGGGGATTTGTTAAAACTCTCCTCGGATGTAGCTAAGCAACTAGTTATACAATTTTCTGTTGGTACCGCTTAGCGTTCACATGAAGTTGGATGTTTACAAAATTTTATTCTGATTTTTTATAGAATTGTAGAAGTCTTATTTGATTTAAAGGCTATTTAAATAAATATGAGCAGTCACATATTATGCTTTTATACACTAGCAATGCGGAACCCCAGCTGGATTACCCGTCATCTGGTTACAAATTAGCAAATATACGGCCTGAGCTGGCATTTCATTTGGTTTGTTCACCCTCAACAACCCATTACAATAAAAAATGAAAGTAAATCTTTCCGCCCAGATCCATCTCACCTGATCCAGTCCGAATTCTGCACAGCAAGCTGGCACATGTTAAGACGATGTCGACTTGAGACCAAGCCCTTAAAACAGAAGAGAATTCAAACTCATCATTTCATGCAAAAAGCAAAGACGGCTGATTATTTCAGTATCAGAGCGATACACAGTAATGCTATCAGCTGAAAGAGGCAACGAGGGAGACTGATCCTGCGCATAATCTTTTTTCAAGATCTTACAATGCATTATCACAATTGCTCATACTGTAAAGAATAAACTGTATGAAAAATCTGTAACAAATACAATAACAAAATAGTTTATTTTTATGCAGGATTTCTGGTGGTAATTATCACCAGACTGAAAAAATGTTTACTTGTTTTCTGCTATGCTGTATCTATGGGAGCTGCCAACATAAAAATACAGAATTTAATGACAAATAACAACAATTTGGTTCATCAAGTCTGTCCATTGTTCCTGATATATTGATCTATACACTTTATATTTTTTTTCTGAAACTAGACTAAACAAAACAGGAGAATCTCACTATTTGTTAAGTCGTACATAGACAACAACAAGCTTCAGCGATGACTCTGGTACTCCGCAATTCACCATTTACTTAGCAATGAACTTGACAGAAGTCACTGTCAAGAAGCAAGAAACATTCTCAGCGACTAAGTCAATTAATTAATTAACTGCTGAGTTCAACTGGTTTCTTATAAAAAGCAGCTTAAAATGTATCAAAGGATACTTTGATAAGAAAAATGCATATAGCTGTATTAGCCTAAGAGAAAATCAAGTCTTTGGTTGAAGTTGATACTTAATAATCAGGCCAGCGTAGGAAATGTTACAAATCCTTTCGGAATGTTGGCCCAATAAAAGTTATCAATTCTAATGTCACAAATTGCATCTATTGATACAATCTGTACATTTAATCTGATATCACTTTATCTTACATTATTTACCAAACTCAGGAATGAGAGTTAGCTCTATTAACATAGATTAAATTAGTTCAAAAAAACTTTTTAGCTTTGCTGTGGTTTTATGTGCAAACAACAAGAATTTACACTTTTACCTGTTTTCCATATGAATCGTGCACCGGGGAGATGATTCCTCCAATAACAATAAATTTTCCAGTCTTGTGCAGATAATCCCGTGCTCGCTCTGTGAAAGATGGGGCAAATGAAAAACAAGAGTTAATGAATTAAAGTTCATTTGCCTAGACGGACTGATACATTGCTGTGGAAAGCCATAAGGGTTTATTCACTATGTCCCAAATGACTTCAGCGCCCCCAAGCGCTACTGGGATGAACCCATCAGTGGAACTGGAAGATGGAGTTATCCATCTGCACCATGGACTGTTGAATTCATTCTATGGAGAACTGATAGGTTCAGCTCAATTTGCCGAGAACTCACCATGTCTTCCTTCAATACAGTTCGATACATTTAATAAGAATGACGTCAACAGATTATTAAGCAAATATATTGCTATTCCGCCTAAATTGTGCCTTTGAGAGACCGATCTTATATCATTGTTATACAGTCCTCATTACTATTACTATGCCCCATTTCATTGTCCTTCCCCCAGGTTTTGCCCCACATGCCACTGAATTCAGGGCTAATTAGGTAAAATAGTCCATAACATTTAGTAATATTAAGTAATATTAAGAATACTAAAAGCACCACAAAAACCACAAGCTGTAAAGGGTCTTGATAAAATAATGCAATAAATCAATAAATCTAACAGCTGTGTTATTGACTAGTTGTTTTTTTTTTTAAGAAAGGTCTCTGCCATCAATGAACTTTGGGCTGTTTCAGCACCCGTTACCGGATAGCTCCGAACACACTCATTCTAATAAAACAATGGCTTACAAAATCACGTGTATTTAACTGGTGTGAAGCACACAGAAGAATAATTTAGCAATGCACACATTTTTTATTTCTACATACTTTTTATTCATTTTTACTCTACTGTTTAATATTTTTTGTTTTTAGTGATTGATTCTTAGTCCATAAAAGAACATCTTTAAAATCCTCAAATGGATACCGTCAGAAAACAATTGCTAGAATTATTATTATTATTATTATTTATTCCTCCCAATTAACATTTTGTTGTTGGGTTCGTGCAGCCTTTTTAAGATGGGAAAATATTACTTCAGGGTAGGATATTGAATATATAATTTTATAGATTTGCCATATTTTGTTATTTCGAATATGCTAAATAGTCTTTTTCTTTTAAACACAATATCTCCAAACGAATTACAGATGTAAAAACAAGCAGTATAGGCCTATGGGTAGTTTTCATAAAATAATTTTGCTAAATGCTGATCACCTTTAATGGGAAAAATATGGGGAAACAATAAGAACGATACATTTGAACTTCTGCTCTCATCTAATCTAATAAACTGAATACAGTGTCTCCTGTGTTACTATATTATATCACGACAATGAAATAAAAAGACGAAAGGTTAATCTTGCCGGAAGTACCTACTTTCACAAAGTAGCTATTTTTTGCAGAAGATCGTCCTCATATTCAAGGAACCATATAAACGTCTTCTTTTAGAATCATTAAGTTACAGGCAACACTAGTCTCTGTCAGTTTAAGTAGACCTTACCTTGAACTAAAATCCAGACATGATGAGTAGCATCATACAGTAGAATCCACTGCTAAGGAGATCCATACTATACAACTATCTGTATATTGATATAGAGCCTCATGCAGTACAGCATATATAAATTATATAGGTAGTCAGCCAAGGGTTGGATTAAAATCAGTCATTTATCAGTCATCAGTGCTCAAGGAGGACACAACAGTCAGCAATTGGTCAAGAACAGTAATCACTTAGCCACCATGAGGAGCAACGAGGCAGCAGGCCTATTCTTTCTTTATTAGTGAAGTGTTGTAGGGACTAATGTGCCCCACAAACATTCATGGTTGAGGGTGCAGAGATGAGACATCATTCTCCGGCATCCTTAATCTTCAGCTGAGAGTTCCGGGATCGGCTTCCTTGAAATGTAATCATCATCGATAAACTCAACCCCATATCTTCTGGAACGAACAGAGGTGTGCTTGAGATGGGCGAAACACACAAATGTTTCAATGAGGGGAAGATACAGTTGGGAAACCAACAGCTTGGAGACCAAAAAGGGAAAGTATATGTATAGATAGAATGGTAAGCAATCTTTGTCATGTCAGAAGATTATTATTTATTGATTTGTATCATTTTTATCTTTGGTGCCGCCTACTTGGCCAGAATACACCACTGGCCATCATATTCTCCAGGGCTGTGCAATGCGTAAACGAGATAAAATTAGTTAGTGTATCGCTTAATGATGCAACTCTCCCGCACATACCCAAATTCATAGCATTTCTAACTCTGCAGATTTGTCAACCTGATCTGCGATTTTCTTCTATCTCCATTTTTACATGAATAAATAATTAAACTGGACTAGCTGTTATCCATGGAGTACAGCACATTTAGTCTCATTATTTATTAACGCTATGACTGATACTTATAATGTGATCACTGCCCTTATGACAAAGTCTCTGTCATTTCTTTTCTAGATTCTTTTCTGGTCTCTGGCCCTATTAACTTATTATTAGGCAAGGTTTTTTTTTTCCATTTGTTTCCTTAATAGGCAGTTTGTGCATTAGGCAGCGTGTTCTACCCCAAACCTGTTGTTTAAGCTTCCCTTTCTTGCAATTGAATTCTATTTTAAGAATGCAATGTAGACCTGACATTTTCCAGTAAAAGATCCAATATACCAAGTAGATCAAACATGTAATATAATAATATAAAACTTAATGTCACATAAGAGCCCTTTGGCCCAGTGCCGTAATAATCTTCAGCGCTGCTCTAGGCCTAAGCCAGGGCAGTGCCACTGTAGTCCTTAAAAATTGAGGGGCACTGTGGAGGTTGTGCCAACTCGGCTTAGTCCTCCATAGTGTTAGTGGGCCAGTTGGGAAGATGGGTGATACTCTTTTAAACCACCCTACTGAGCAATGGTGCTACAGAAAGCTTGATCTCTCAAAAAGGGCAATTATCTCCCTGTTATGCAGCAGGGGGACTACTGCCCCCTGGAGCTGCCACACTAGACCTAGTCGGCCTAAGACGGAATACTCACTGCTTTATAACCCACTTAGTATAACCATTTGCAATACTTTCTCACACCTTACTTTACTCTTGGCCATTTCTTATGTTTAGCGTGGGCCCTATCGCATGCATGTTTTGATTCCCTCACTGTGGAAGGCATTACCACGTCTACTGGAAGGCTATATCCCTTACCTACCACCCACTCGGTGAACAAATATTTTCTTGCATTGCTAACCATTGATGCTAACCATTTGAAATCCATAGTCTGCAATGTGTGTAAGTGGCTTTTCTCAATACAATACTTTTTATTGCATTGGGGGGCCAAAACATACCTGTCTAGCATAGAAGAAGGGGCTGCACAGAATGCCCATAAAGAAGCACAACAATAATTCAACAAACATACAACAAATAAGAAAAAAAATATCTTCTAGTGACAATCTCATCGCTCATGAGAAGAAACCAAGTAGAGCTTCCGATTAGAAAAAAACAACAATTGTTCTTGGTATTTTATGAGGATCTCATGGGAAACACATTTAGAAGCAAATGCCTCAGACTTCAAACATCAATACTCCTTACCAATCAATAACGAAGATTTACAAATACGTGACTTATTAATATGAGCTGTACTTGGTAGCTGATGGCAACGGGGATCTGCTTTTAAGAATCTTTAATAGAAATAAAGATTGAAAGTATGTGTATAGAAACACAACATAGAGTGATCTTTACGGATATGTATCCTGATCACAGCACCACTTATTCATGTTACCAAAAACAGATCCTGATAAATGTGTTTGATGCAAATAAGCAAGTATGGTGGCCACGCAAAAAAAAAAAAACATGCATTCAAGATGTTGTGAAATTGTACATGTGTATTGATATCCAACACGCACAACTTATCCTAATCTTTTCCTTATGGAGCAAAAACCCTCCATTATAAAGCTAATATTGGCACATTGACTCCATTATGTCCACAACCACCATTTCTAAACCAAATTATTGATTGGGTGTATATATTGAAGTTAGCAGACTAATTCAATCCCAGAGCAGATCATTCTCGCAGAATATAAAATGTCAAACAATCCCCCTCCCCTGTAAAAACTGGTACTATTTTGGTACAAAAATGTTACTTAATTCTCAATGATGAGTACAAAATTCCAACCAGAGGTTCTACTACTATACTGCTCGATATCAATATATCAATCTTTACCATATTTTGAAAAAGGAAAATGTACTTATTTGCCATGTAAATACAAAAATATTTGATCTATATATTACAGATATTGAGTGAATATAGAAACAAAGTACTTGATTAAGTACAACATACACATGCAGGGTGTTTTTCTTTACTATGGCGAGTATAATGATTTTCTGAGATATCTGGGTTTTGGAAGAACGTGATGGAGTGTAAACATAATGGACGGAATTGACATGGTTTATGATACGGGATAGAAATGCAGTGGAAAAGTTGAATATTAAAGTGATTCCTTTACATGGACATCCCCATCATTTATTGTTAAATGTGAAACATGAATTTGAATACTTTAGGGTAACAAAAAAAACCAAAAACATATTTTTAGAGAGCACAATAATGTAGAATACAATATGTGGCTTACATCGCAACTCATGGTTTTAACCAAACTTGTGTACCAGTTATGTGACGGATTATCCAGGCACAAAATGAACAAGCCACTACTTTCTCCTTGTATACTGGCCTAGGGTTGGCGGTCAAAGAGGAGTCAGGCCCTCTGATGTGAATGTTCTGTGGGCACATTACCCAGTTTGGTGATCAGATTCCATGGTGGACCCCTTCTCCATGGGCTGGTTAGGAAGATCAGAGGTCTTCCTTGTAATTGTGCCAGTTACACTACTACTGTCTTGCTGACATAGCCTCTATAGTATCATTACACGGTGCCACGCATCCTTCTGAGGCAGAGCATCAGGACATGACTGTGGATGTGGCCAACAACTTCTTTATTTTTGTGTCTGGCTCCTTTCAGAGCTGATTTTTAGAGGGTTACAAAATTGTTCTTTTTAGGGGTGGCTTTTACAATGGCTATATTTGATGGCTATAACTAGTGATTCACAGGCACACATCAGCATGTATTAGACCAAGGTGCCCATGAGCCATCAGTAATAAAGACACACGCTGTGAAGAATTTAGTTTTAATGAAAATGGTCATCCACGTTGATTTGTATAAAATCTAGAAACAATTTGTTTTACCATCATTCAGCTCTCACACCATATCATAAAAGGTGGTGCCTCTAAAATCCCTGTAGATACTCAAATCATTACTGGCCTGGATCATGCATCTTTAATGTGTGCCTATTTAAAGGGTGTTCTGGTCACATGGCATATTTTATACATAATGTTCTGTGAAGCAGGCTAGTCTGGAGAGCTTCTAATTGCTCGAAAGGTCCCTTGTCCATCACAAAGGCCAATGCAGTAACACCTTTGAAGGAGTGCTGTCAATCACCATTCTGTTTCAATAGGTCGCCAGGATAAGGAACAGTTGAGTTTATAATCTCTGTGATATGTATTTGCATCCAAGAAGGTTCTGTTCTCCACACACAGAAAATGCACGGGATTAATGTCCGTTCATCATCATGATGAAACAGTTATATCCTTCAAATAAGCAATAGGCTTGTGCCCAGTTCCAGTGACCGTTGGCAGCGAACAGACTGGCAGCTGGAAACTACAACTCCCATCATAGTAAGCAGTTGGAATACTGGAAATGCAACATGGTTAATCCTAATGTTAATCATAAGACTATTCCATACCTGGGTCCAAATGCCCTCTTCTGAACATCAGCTATAGTACCTCTTTGTACTGAACAGTTATCATGCATAAATCCATTCATGCGCAGAACTCTTTCCTTCATCTGTTCCCTGTCTGGGAGACCTGCAGAGAGCTATTAACACTTAACTCCCTGGTACGCTTTGTCTGTTGAACTGTTATTTTTCTGGAGAAATACAAGGCTCTAGCCTAAAGCCTAACTCACGCATGCACTGAGCAGTCTGTTAACACATATACAGGGATGTGACAGTCCTACCCTTTCCGCTCACTCCTTCTCTAGGGCACAAGGCTTGGGGGACTCTGCATCTTTCATCATGAAGAAATGACAATGAGGCATATGCAGTGGAAATAAAATAATGGGATGATTGGCAGATGAACAGGAGACATGCACATATAAATGGAAGATGGGAGGATGGAAAAGGTCTAGATGGATGTATATGGTGGTAACTGATTACGATGCTGGGGGGTGAGATACAAAAACATATATGATAAATAGAAAACAATAAAGTGAGACAGGTGCAGGCATCTGCTGGAGAATAAAAGACTCACCAAACATCTGAATATGTCCTTTTGTGATAGGATTGAAGCTGCCGCAGGAAAGCAGGATAACATGGGTTTTTGTGGTCTCAGACATGCTGATGGGGATTAAATCAGAAGACGAATCAGGAAGCCAAATTGTGGTGGGGGATAATTTACGGGTTGGGTGTTTGGATTAAAGGGTTTCTATGATGTGGGTGGGTATCCTTTGCCTCTGCAGAGAAAGGAGATCAGACTGGCTGCTGAACACTCAGAGGAGCAAATGCAAGATGCAGCGCGTCACAGCCTATGTCTCCCTCCCCCTCCTTCATTACTTGGCTCTCTGTGCCTATAACCTTCCCCCATTAACTACTACAGATCCACGCACCCACCTGATCCATCCTTTGTCATACTTAATTCAACACAACACAACTTCGTGCCACCTCATACACAAATGTGTAGTGCTGCAAACAGTGGTAATTTGCATCACTGTGATACTGTGATGGACTATGAGTTCAATGAAAAGAAATCTTTGAGACCAGACAGTGGAGATACATTTTCCATACATCTACAATACTCTTACCTGGTCATTTTGGTCATCCTAAAGTCTGTATAAATCATATAATTATATCCTTGTCTGTCCTTGTAACACTATATTATATATAGCTAAATTAGCTATATAAAGCCAGCTAAATTAAAATATTTTGCAATGCACCTTGTCATCTCAATGTTGTAAGAGTATTGAACGTGTCAATAATGATGGGTTTGTAATGACTGGAACATACAATTGAGAGGGAAATGTATAGGATTTAGGGTCAATTACTAGTCTAATCCCAATAACCAGCCTATACATGGCTGCAGGTTGATCCAAAATAAAAACTTGGCTGCTCCCACATTTTATATTCGCAGTGGCTATCCTCTGCTTTTTATTAAAGCGTAAACTTACTGTAAATGCATAGAATGTGATGGTAGATAAGAACCATTCAGTCCATCTAGTCTGCCCATTTAAAGAATCAGATTTTATCCAACCATTAAATCAATGTTTACATCACACTTTTTTTCTGTCTATTCAGCTCCTTTTCCTACTATTCCGTCCCACTATTTTAGCTCCCTCTATCCCACTGTTTTAGCTCCCTCCTTTCCAGATTCCCCTCTACTGCTTTTTTCTCAGCTCTACCTCTCCCCACTTCACTTCATCTCGAGGTTCAAAGCTGAACGTGTATCCCAAGGTCAGCTTATCAAAAATACTCCTACTTAATCCTCCTTTGACCACTGCAAAAAATATTAATATTAAATACACCGCGCATAGAAATCAGATGGAATAATTCATCGTTCTACTGCCAAAGACTCTGATTACATATGTATATAAAAATAAATATATACATATATATATATAATACATTTATGAATAAGAATTGTTGGTAAAAAATAGTAAAGACCATATAATGTATACTTAACTACTCTTCCCCAATGGAATGGCTGCTGCTTTTTTCTATGGTCCACAGCTTGACTGAAAATACCACAGAGTACCATATTACATTACTAACACAGTCTGGGCACCTGGACATGGACTTAACACTTTTATCTTAGGACATAGATCTGTGTCCTGGTTGAGAACTATGAAGTCGTTATACATGTTCAATGGGAGTAGCTCTATATTTCCAGTTGTTGGTAGCTCTACTACTTCACCTCATTCTCCTGATCACCAGTCAAGAGAATGAGCTAAAAAAAAACCAAACAATTGGAAACCTAAGTCATTTAGCTAAGTGACCAAAATCTCAACTCTTTACTATGTGACAACAGCTAATAGCGAGGTATACTTTGTCTATGAAAGATGATATTGATCTGTTTGTGCAAATAGCTAAAATCAGCAGCTGTGTCCTTCCTTTGCCCCTGGGAAGCTCCTGTTGGTAATTTATGAAGCCATTTCCAAAAGTCATTTTCTTTGTCACTGTCCCATACATATGTACTCTCTTTGGGTACCTGGTGGATAGTTATACAAGTTCTCTTTTGGTTAATATAGTTTTTTTTCAGTGGTTGGCGTTTGTGCGGTTGGACTCGACGAACACGAGGTTCATTCATTGATCAATGTCTTCATGATCAGTGTCCTAGAAGGAAACAAAGTTGGTTATGTAGTAACAAGTATTCTGGCGCAAACTTGTATATCTGGTCTTATTACCATAGCAACTAATATAATGGGTCAATAAGTAGGATTACTTTTGGAACTTTGCACCGTAAATGATTATAAATAATGCCTTGTACTGGTGTTCGTGTTTTTTTTCCACTAAGGATTCTTAGTCTTGTGTAAGTGGTATCTAGAGGCATGGAAAACATTTCTGGTAAGTAATTGCAGAGCTTTACTATCATCCTACCAGTTGCTTAGCGGCATTCCATCTACTGAGTCTTTCACTAAACTTTCAGGTTTCCAGTTCATGACAGCGGGAGGCTTGGAGGTCATTGAGTTTTTCCCTTTATGTGTTAATACAATGCATCTGTTGTTGGACGAACATTATCTATGGTTCACATAATTTGCATAAATAGGATCTTTTTGCCTTATTTGCATATTCTGCAACTCTAGGATCATGGTAAATTAATACTACAAAACTCTAAAGTAATGCAAATGCGGTATAGTCATTTGTTACTGTATAACACATTTCGTTCCCTCTTCCCGTGGCTTCAGAGTGTGAAATATTTTTTGTTCGTCAATTCCATAGGAACAAAACCACATGTCATTTGTGATGTCTATTCCACAATTTTCTCAGGGCACTGGAAGCTAGTAGGTTGAACCAAAGGAGATAAGCTTGCTTTTGCCTTATGGTATATACAGTAAGTCACCATATAATGTACAACCAGTGCACATAAGGTTGAGTTAAGCGATATTGACCAGGCTGCAAGTAACAGGACCGAGGTGATGCTCCGTATTAGTTGCACTCTCCAGCATCTAAAGCATTTAAACATCAACAGATCTGTCATTTTATTCTTGCCTCTTAAAGTTTAATCACATATAAGCAGTGGCACATCCTACAAGTGTCTCCATTTGTGTCATAGAATGTTCGATGAGTTAGAAGAATACAATTCTTGCTTAGCTACAGGCCAATTTATTAGAGTAATTGCAAATTATTATTTGATACATTATATTTCTACAACAAGTTGAAATAATTTAGCTAAATGTATTAAAAGTGCTGTTTGTTTATTGTCGAATTTAATACTTTTGTAACTTATTTCAGCATTAGAAATATCATTCCTAACACTGTTATAGTCCCAAGTCCTTCCCAGATATGAATCTTCAATCATGTAAACCGAATTAGCTAAAACAATTTAGCACAAATTTGAATTTCTCAGTCGTCAATGAAAGTGGGTGCTCCAAAGTGATAAGGCCACAGTCGATACGAGGTCCCCAATATTCTCTCCCCACGGGGGGATACGCAGCACACTTCTTCCCTCCATGGCCAAAACAAAGGGAGGGCAGAATCTTCAAGCTCGCCCTCCTCCCGCCTAAGAGGGGACCCACTGAAGTCTTCTAGGGAGAGGGGCGAAGCCAAAAGGCACAGCCCACACTCCCACCAAAAAAGCATGGACCCAGCTCCACTGTGGCATTGTGCAGCGAACAACCATATCAGTGACCAAAGTGTTATTTTATGCCATGTTACAGGCCCCAAAAATATGATTATGTCACTCTGTGACACTTATTACATACAGATAAAAGTAAAAGAAGATAAATACACTACTTGGTAGAGTAATATGTACTGGTCCCTATACATACAGACATTATTTGAACCCCTCACATCCGTAGCAGGATTTACCTGGAATCTACGAAGATTAGGGCAATTTACAGGCAGTGGGTTAACATTTCAACTTGTGTCTGCAGGCTGCAGCAGTGAGTGTTTGTAAAAAAAATGAACTTGTCCTGCTTTCATAGCCACCAAGCAACTGACTAAAAATCTCAGCAAACTAAAATGTCCTGTTCAAAGATAAGCAGACGGAGCACCTTGAGGAACTGGGCAGCTCCACCAAATCCACCACACGTTGATCTGACAACGGTGCCTAGCCAAGCAGAAATGAGAAAGCCATTACCCTGATGAAAAACGGGAAAGCAGCTGGAGCTGAGAACATTCCAGCAGAGGTCCTAAAAGCAGACCTAGATGCTTTAGTGGAGATGTTCCCCTCTTTAAGAAGATCTGAGAAGAGATTCCCTGGAAAGAGGGATACCTCATCAAGATACTCAAGATAAGCGGGCCTCTGCAACTGGGCCAAGTACAGAGGCATCATACCACATTTTGGCTGTTCACAAATGTGCCAGTCTTAGCAGCAGGCAACCAAAACAGCTGCATGGCTGGTACCCCGCCAGGTAGCGGCATATTGGTATTTGGAGACAGCTCCAAAGTGGTGGCAGCACATGGCGGCTTTACTAGAGGCAGCTTGCCATACAAAGGCTCACAGTCCCTCTCTTCTAGGATTTCAGAACGTTTGGGGTATCACCGCATTCTGCAGTCCTACAAGTCACAATAATGTTTAGAAGAAAAATCTGTGTAAACAGTGAAAATATACGACTGTGTAAAAACATACCGATATCTAAAAAGGAAATTGGTGAGTGACAGCGGGATGTAGTCTGGACTGAGATGCCATAGGGTCTGAAAACTTACAGTAATGTTTACCTTTAAAGTCGAATTTATATATACATATATAGTTATTTTTTTTGAAGATTCACATACTTGGGGTGATGGTGTTAATATTATTTTCTTTACTTTAAAGGCTATTATTGTTTTATGTTTCATTTATTGTATGAAAACTATTTATCTATAATGCACTTTTTTATGTATTTACAATGTTTTAAGCGATCAAAATAAAAAAAAATAGGAAAAAAACAGCAAAACGACAAGGTTAAGATTTTCAGGCTGGATTATCAATATTTCTATTTTTATTCGGACATAATAGCATGACTAAACGTACGGGCCACCTTTGCAATGCATGAGGGCATCTATTGACGTACTAAGCAGGCCTAGCGCCGCCGTGTACTGTTGCTAAGTGACCGCTCATCAACCGGGACCTAGTTGCCATAGAAGCCGAGGCCTCTCTTTCTCTCCTCATCATCACCACCTAGCGTGTGGTGACGTCATGGCTAGAAGCGGCGCTCGCCGCGTCTGCGCACTCACAATGAGTGGGCGTGACTTCCTTGGCTGTAAGAAACTTCTGCCGGAGCATTATAGCAGACGCACCGACCGGAAGTGCTGCTGAGAGAGCGCTGTTTCCGGAAGGGAAGGTGTTCAGTGAGACTCTCCGGGGGGTTGGTTGTCAGGGGGGACTGGGGGGAGGTTGCAGGCCCGGGGCCCCGAGCTGTAAGGCGGAGGGGGCCCGGAAAAGATGGCTGTTTCACGACCGTTCCGATTTTGAGCCTGTGTGGATAGACGGACTCCAAGAGCCCCGGAGGAGGATGAGCCTGCTGTGTGCGCAGTATCTCCGGTGAGAGACACTAAGGAAACGGTGGGAAAAGCATGGGGGGTCCGGACCATACATACTAGAATTAGGGGGAGGCTCCTACCATGCGGAGGAACCGGAGGTCCTTGAGATAATGTGCTCCGGAATACGAGGGGACCTGGCCACGCACAGCAGGTGTAGCATATGATGTGCTTATAAAATCTCTCCGGGGCAGTTCATTGAAGCCGAGCGCGTCCTTGGTGCATATTGCAGACTACAATATTGTGTGAGGTAAAGGTTTGACAGCTGCCCCAGAACTAGCTGTAACCGGGCAAGACGGGTATGTGTGGCTGTATATGCGCGGGTAACACTTGGAGTTTGTAAATTGCACATTTTACTTGCTTTGGTGTCCCCTCAATGTGGAATCTTTGTGTAGAATTTAGAACATATGGCTGGTGTTATGTAATTGCTCAATCTCTCTGTGACCCTCTGAATAGCAAAAACCGCTATATCTCACTATAAAAAGGTGTATGAACCTGAATGTTCTCATAAAGACGAGCAATTTTAGGACTAAATGCCTGATAACTCCTAACCGCTGGCGCCTCAAATTCTGCACAATTATTTCAGTTTTACCTCACACAGTATGAAACATTAAGGTATATCTAACAAGTTTTCTTATAATCGCTTCCTTAAAGTTGTGTTTTGTGTCTGAAACGTATTTAAAGCATATGTGCGGATTATTATTTTTTTTAGGGGAATTCCACCTATGTGAGGATTGGGGATTTTCTAACTTCTTGTTTCTTTATAGACTCTAAAGTCATTAATCGCTTGTTAACATGGTTTTCTTAATTGACCTTTGCGTGTGCTTGACATGATACTAATGTAGGATCTGCCGCTTCTCCATGCTGTACATCTTTCAGTTCTCTACTCCTAGAGAAATCTCTGATGATGTTTAGAGGTTAAAATAAGCAATCTATGCATATTACAGTTCTCACGTAGTCTCTGCTGCTCATATTGTTACCCCTCTGCGCTCCTGCCCCTGTGTACCAACTTCTTTAAACATCACCAGGTTGTGTTGTTATAGATGTACAATGTAAAGTAACACAAAAAAACTTTGCCTTCCTTACCAGATTAATGTGCCCATGATGTGTAGTCTAGATTATTTCACAGTTTGGGGAGTGAGCCCTGTGTAGTGTGGCTTAATAACGTATGTTTACAGGAATCACCCCAGCTCTATTATCTTAAATGCATAGTGCAGTCTGTTTTGCCGAGTTCCTCCCCCAGCTGCCTATACTGAAAACACGGCGTGTACTGCAGTATGCTTTTTACACATGTAGGAACAGCTAATCCTTTCTATGATGTCGGAAACCCAAGGTTTTGTAGCATATATGTGACCGCTGCCAACATGTAGATTAGCATGTGAAAATTTACATTCATATATTTCCTGTGTTGTGTGGCACAAACAAGCCTTTTAACTTTCTATATGAATGTGTATATGTTTATTTCATGTATATGTAGATACAGACAATTGTTTATTAATTTTACCTCAGTGTTACCATAATCCCAGTTTTACGCTACAATTTTTATGTATTTCGAAACGGAATGTTTCCCAAGTACAGCTGAGCTAAGTCAGTTACTTATTTCTGTTCTGCTAATTGTTATGTGACTGCTCCGCTGTCGGCACAAAAAATAGAAACCTTCCTGGAGCTTTGACTGCTGCCAAACAGCAGAACTAATACCTACCCGTGGAGCATTTGTTACCTCCATAGGCCATGTTGGAGTCTGTAGTTCAAAAAGGATTCAAAATATATTTTAGAAGCTTGTAGGCCAGTGGCTTTAATGCTAAATTGGACATATAGTAATCGACTATAATGGACCTTAATGAAGCATTAGGGGTGTTACTGCTTGATCACTCAGCATCAGTATGTTGGAGGTTAATTTTGTTGCTGTTTTCACCCTTTGAACGTTGCTGCGTTGCACTCAAGGGAGTGGTGTTACAGTATCACAGAGCGTTGTACATGATCTTGTCCACAAATTCTTCGTCGAATGTGGTATTGGTTTATTAGATAAGCGTAGAGATCCATGGATCAGTAAAGTATACAATTGTGGCACTGGGTATTGTCACTAAATGGGTTAATGATGGAATAAGTCTTTGACCCAGTAACGGTTTACTACGCAAAGATTAGTGCCACCATCTATCCCCTTCCGCCATCCATCTGTTCAATGTATTTTCGTACAGGAAAACCATTTCCTTTTCTGTCCTTCGGTTATTTTTGCACGTTAGTCAAATATTTTGTCATGAAACACAATTTATATATTTTGTAGCATATTTTTGAATTTTTAG
Organism: Spea multiplicata; assembly: GCA_009364415.1. Taxonomy (NCBI): domain Eukaryota; kingdom Metazoa; phylum Chordata; class Amphibia; order Anura; family Pelobatidae; genus Spea; species Spea multiplicata. The sequence goes on along the minus strand of VKOC01002392.1, from coordinate 11,497 downwards.
TAAGCCTGTATTTATGTAGGCTTTAAGCTTCAATGTGAAATGGTTTCTAAGCTCTATCTTGATAGACTTCTGTATAAAATATTTGAAGATGTTCAGTACCGTCATTAGTGTGTTTGGTGTGCTGGTGGTAAATGTAAAGGCCTGCATTAAGCACAGTGTTTTTATGTGCTCAGTTTAATGCTTAAATTCTAGGTTTAGTCATTAAGATGTGACTTGTGATGTAGGGGATCTAAAATATTTTACCCCAGAGATTTGCCATGTGCAGGAGCGCCTTTTTCTTTCCTGAAGGAGAAAATCTTTTTTTTGGGGGGGGGGATTTCTCCTTTAAGACAGTCCAAGGTAGTCATGCTTAGTGAAGGCATCTCACCAGCTTACTGTGCGTCATAGAGGGCAAATCAGTGAGATGAAGCTTAGCTCTACAGTCGCTCCTGCACTTTGCTCCTGCACGGCTGCTGTACTCTGTAGGTACACAAAACCAAAACAGGGCAAGAATTCAGCGCGTACACAATGAATATCGTACAAAAAACACCTAAACATCTAAGGTGATTCTTTCATGCTATTGTTATTTATTGTTATATATAGCGCCATCAATTTCCGTAGCGCTGTACAATGGGTACACAGGACATAGTAGTATATAACATAACAATGTGATTTACAGAAGTGCCCTGCTCAAAGGAGCTTACAATCTAAAGGCTATGTGGCCGTATATTGCTTAGTCAAAGTACCTCAAGTTTGGTGAGTCCAATCTAAGTTTTTTTTTGTTGTTGTTTTTTTATGGCTGTATTTCTTTCCAAGGAGTTGAATCAGACTGCTTTTCATTTTAACCCTATGAGGTTCTCATGTGATTAAAAAGCCTTCTCTGGAGCCCATTATTTAAAGCACTTGTGTGTCAGGAGGGTCTGCTCAACCCTTAGGTTTGGTCCGAACCTGCAAGACAGTGCCCAGTCCTCTTTTACTGGCCAGTGGATTCTCAGCAGACAAAAAACACAAATCTAGTGGTGTATTCACACAACCTGTGGGTTACTCCTTATAAACACTTGCGATGACCAGGTCTGTTTGCTGTATTGTTTTTCCTCACAGTAATAGATTATCTCATATTGTTAAAGGGACACTTATTATTTTCATATGCATTCATTAACTGCAGTGTCCCTTTATCCTACCAAAATATTTTATCTAAATTGTTGTAAATAAAACTAAATTTGGTGTGATAAAATGTATTGCTAACGTTTAAGTTTGTCATTTGTAAAATAGATGTCTGTTTCAGTTCTCCACTTCCTGTAGTTTGTTTCTCGTAATACATTTACTGCTGATCTGTAAATAACCAATGCTAGAATTTCTCTTTTCTATTATAATGACCTTAAATTATTTGAAAGGGATGTGCGTTAATATCTCCATAGATATAGAAGAGAGAATACTTTTTGGAAGGCACTGTTATCAGACATGATTACATTAATTACATGATATTATATAAACAGGATATTGCTGCACTCTTCTTGGACACTGGATTATGCAAATTAATTAAAGCATGGGGGGGGCAAATGTCGCATAACAGGTCCTGGACTGATGGATAAACCCAGTAGAAGGACCATTAACAGTTTAAATGTTTGTAATACTGTTTCTCATTAGACAGGTAGTCTCTGAAAGTAAAAGTGACTTATATTGATACAAAATAGCCAAGACAAGCCATTTGGGCACAAAGATGGAGCAGACAAGCCATGTGGAGACCTCATTCGGCCTAGTGAAGGGCTCCTCCTCCAGCCCCCTCTAGTGGTCCAGTGCAGAGCTTTTTTGTTTTAAATGAGACTTCCTCTCCCCAAGGAGCGCCTTATAACGGTAACCCCCTAACGGCGTCACTGTTTCTAGCTTTAGGGGTGTGGATTGGGCTGACATGGGATATCTTTGCAAGTCAGTTGAACTGAGCAAACATTTGAAGATTGTTTAACCAGTGCTGCAGTGTCTGTCATTGATGGCTTTTTTTTTTTGGAGGGGGGGTTACATTGGTCATTTATTTGATTTAATTTCATTTTATGTAAGTGGTAGCGGATTGTATCCTTTATGGGGCAGTCGCGGTTTTGCTCACTGTAAAAATAAGTGTGCCTGTTGCCCTTACACATTGAAAGCTGATCTGTGTAGTTGTTTGTTGCTTTTATTCTGGATGTTACTTGAATGTCTTTCTAGTGCCTTTACAGTAAAATGATATGGCTGTCCTTTGAATCACCTGCGTAAGGGGTGTAAAGTCTGTTTGCTTTGCGACGGCTGGTCCATACGTAAATACGCACCACACCTTTTACAGGTGTTTTCTTGAATGCCGGCTCTGGTTTGTTGTGGTTTTTTTCTCTGTTCTTTTGTGTGTGGATTTCTGTAACCAGCTAAGTTTTTTGCTTACTTTTGCAAGGTGTAGTAAAATATGAATGGATTTTCCACGCAGTGAAGATCTGATAACCTGTTATTGGCTGGTCATACAGTGTACAAATATCTGACAGTACTCAAATTCACCAATTGAATAATTTATAATTTATCATTTATAACGTGTATTTAGTGACACAGGGATAAAGCCTCAGTAAATCTATTTTTAAAGATGCTGTTCCACGTAGACGTTTTCCCAACATTCTTATATCTTTATATTAATGTGTACTAATATTGAATGCATTTTAAGCCTATTCCGTTTTTAAACAAAATAATGTGCCATGTGACATCACAGAAGGGTGTTACTCTGTTCTAATAACTCTCATCACACCTAACTCCCAAAAAAACGCCTTTACTCAATCACACTCGCTGGCCTTCACTGTGTTAATGTGTATCTGTAAATCTTTAGTTTCGCATGTATGAACATGAAATGGGAGGTAGGAGTGGCTGCCAGTGGTCAGACTGCTGTGATGTCATATATAGGGGAGGGCTTTGGAGGAATGACATGACTCTGTTGCTAGGCAACTGTAGTATTTGAATAAACTTTTAAACAATTTTTAAGGGACAGGGAGCATTAAAGAGATTAAAGAGCATTTCTTTTACTTCTCTCTACATGATTCAGAACATATGTGGAACAGCTCATTTTAACATGTGTTATGCATGTGTGTGTATATCTGTTTAATATGTAAAGATACATACACGCATTATGTTTTCTCACATAAATACTCAGTGCCTTCTAAACATATGGTGCTCTGTACCGGCTGTTACACAGGTTTACATACGTGTATGTCTACAGTAAATGCGCTGCATTAAAGTATATCCAGAGATACTCTGTTCTTTGCTTCGTTATGACGAGGGGATCTGGGAACCAAATTGCTGCCGCATACGTGTTATTTTTGAACATGCTTCTAATTAAGTATTGGCAATTTCTGGCAGTAATGTCCTTAAATAAATTCTAACTTCTGTTTAATAACTATTACAAGGCTATTTCAGGTATGTTGCCAATTCTGGAACAAACTTCTATTTACTGCCTCCTGACGAGTTAACATTGGACGATGTTTCTATTAATGACTTGCCCCGATCTATTCTAATGTCCTGAATTAGGAAACAGTTTTATTTCTGTTCAGAACCCCCCAGTCCCACATTTAGGTAAAATGCTATTATAATATTATAATCAGCTGACAGGCCCTGTATAATGCATGATTTGATGAGTGAGGATACTTTGAGTAAATCTCATTTACCGGTATATACATTAACAAGGGCCAGCCAAGCTCTTCCTGTGGCAGAAGCTTGTTGGCCAGGGTGGATTAAAATCAATGTGTTTTTTTTTTCTCTATAATTTTATTTTAATGAAACGCTTTTTGGAGGAAAAATCTATCTAAAGTTAGTTTTCTATTTAAGATGCATTATGGGTCAAATGTTATTCATCATGAAATAGTTTTACTTGTGGTGTTTTTTGTTTTAAATTTTGTTCAAACTCCGCAGTCAACTTTCCCTTTAGTGAATTTACCCCATTGTGTCGTGCTGCAATTGGCAGGTTTAAGCAGTATTAGGAACCTAAGCAAAAAATAAAATGTCCTTCCGCACAATTATTGAAATCTTGCCCCGTCTCCCATTAAATAGGGCAGGCGGTGAGGGTGAAGTCTCGGGTTTTTTGATGTTATGACTTGGCATTTTACTAAGCAACCCGCATACACCGAAACGTTCTGAAATATTGCCTTAAACTGAGACGGGTTCATCATCCGACTACACAATGTGACTTGTCGCTAGGCAACGATGTAGAACGTCGGAGCATAGGTGAGAGCGGCTCAGTGTTATCGGGTTTATAACCGACGTGTCAGGATGCAAATAAAGAGAAAACCAATGGAGCAGCGAGTGGGGAAAACTGTGGTGCGCTTCTACACTGCGGTTGACAGTTGAAATAAAAATCATAGAAACCTTTTTCATGATCGGTTCTGACACCATGTCCTGAAGTGAGAGCCGTAGTCTGTCCTCTCTTAACCAAGTTTTTGGGATGCACATTGACAGCGTCGCTGGCTGCATCAGATGTCGGCACTGGCTGCCCGGTGCTGCTCGCAAACGCTTTCCAAATCGTTAAAAAATATTAAGTCTAATAATGCACGGCACAAATATTCTTTTCTTTCTAGTAGAAAGATGCAGACTTGATTATCTTTTAAATTCTCGTATAAAACAGACCATATCCTCTGGAACAATCATGTAATTTAGAAAATGCAGACATTGGTTAATAATGTAAAAATACATCAAGTGTTCTGTAGAAATATTAATGTTTTCATATTTACTGGGTATTTAAGAACATGTTAAAAGGGGAATCTGCTTGCTCTACGGTACCGCCGTAGTCTGCCCGCTGCTGTGGTTGTTCCTGTCAGTAGACTGATTGTTCTATGGCAAAGATTATGAAGGACTTCCTAAGGTGTTTCTTCTGTGACCTTTCTTTACTGAAAAGGATCTGCCTGAGTGTATGCTTTACAAAGTGTGTGTGTGTGTGTGTGTTGCTGTCTACCACTAAACCTTGAATAACTACTACAACTTTGGCCGAAGGGAAGCTTTGGCCAGTAACTTTGTTGTGGTACGAGCTCAATTTCTAGGGTGTCAGATGCGAGCAGGCATTAGCTAAATATCCATGTGGAAAAAAAACTGATTTAAATCTAGACCTCAAAAAGGGAATGGAGCTTTACGTCTTAATGTGAAAATGAAGCACATTATGTGAAGACAGGTTCGATTCAGCGCCGTTTCATGACCTGTCCCTTTCTATCTCGTTACCCTTGCAGGCAGGCTGAGGTCCTGAAAGCAGAAATGACAGGTAAGCACATTTTGTTATTAGCCCGTTTTCCTTTTGTTTTAGCTCTTCCCATGTAACCAGATGTACAGATGTGATGGGAAAACTGGGTGCCCAACTGGATACGCAAGCAATTGGTGTGGCCATGTAGCTATTGGGTATTTAAAGAACTAATACATCTTTGTTCAGTGATAACGACAAGCATTATGATTACATAGTTTTAGGGTCAGAAGGAACAGGTGAATGGGGAAGTATTTCTGTCAGATCTTGTCACGTTATTAAAGGATAGATTCATTCTCTAGGGGGTGAGTAAAATTCCTCATTAAGGCTGTTTTTAGCAAAGTCTTTATCTGAATGCTGCTTGTCTTAATCATGGAATGCGGCTGAACAAAATACATTCAGAGGTCCCACTTATTTGGTAGCGGGAACCCCCTGCTTTAATATGTCTGTTTAAGGCTGTTTTGTTCCTTTAAATTTAAGACTTGATTTCCTCACATTTAGCCTTCAGCAAAGCTTTTAGTTTTCTACTGTCTCCTGGTGTAAATGCCGTATTTGCTCGGATATAGGCCGCACCCGCACCTAAGAGTTTGGTGCTTTTTTTAAAGAAAAAGTTTTGTAATAGATATGCTGCCACTCTGTCCAAACCCTCCCTCAGCGGAAGTGCCGGCACCGGAAGTTGTATACGCGTATTGCGTAGATGTCCAAGTGGGGCCTATATTCGGGTAAATACGTGCACCCTAATGATTTTTATCCCTGTGTTAAATATATGGGGGTTTTTGCATTTTTTTATATCCAGTTTCTTCATTTTTCTTAACCCAACAAGCACCTAAATATCTTTTTCACATGCTGCGGTTTAAATTCTGTTTGTGGACCTGAGAGATCTTGCTGTGTTACACAGATTCCAAGCCTGGTACAGCAGAGGTCTGGACCTCTCGTCAAGCACTCCAGGACCTGTATCAGAAGATGCTGGTGACAGACCTAGAGTATGCTCTGGACAAGAAGGTGGAACAGGATCTGTGAGTATGACGTAGTTACAGCACTGCTCTGAAATAAGTTGGTCATCCATCGCTAGATTAATGCATATCCGTTCCACCGTTAAATGCGTCAGTGATTCAGTTAAAGGGACGCTCAAGTCATCATAAGCGTTTTCCTCTTCCCTCACTCATACTATTTTCTGTGTTGAAGATGCATTCAGCAAATACATCTGTTGGAGAGATGAAACACGTTAGGTTATCATGGTTATCACTGACACATGATGCACTGTACCATATAATCCTGATGCTGACCTATTAAATGGAAACTAATAAATCTGATTTTACAACTCTACTTTGGAGTGTGCTTGGATTGATTTAAGCCAGCTGTTCAGGTGTCCATGTGTTTGATGTGTTTGCTGAATACATCAATAAACAAATCTCATGCTGAACTGCCAGTCAGCTCCAGCACCAACAAGACCCCTCTATGCAGCTCATTAGTTGCAGCTTCTACCTAAGGGTAACTGTATAACCATATTTATTTTTCTGTAGCTGGAATCATGCCTTCAAGAACCAGATCACAACACTGCAGGGACAAGCCAAGAATCGGGCCAACCCAAATCGCAGTGAGGTACAAGCCAATTTGTCACTGTTTCTCGAGGCAGCTAGTGGATTCTACACACAGGTGAGCCCCGATGCATGTAATGTATGGTTTTAAGAGTAATGTATCATTTTATATGTTGCCATGTTTAATTATTCTTATCACCACACAATTTTTTCTCCCTCCCAAGCTTTTGCAGGAGCTGTGCACTGTGTTCAATGTGGATTTGCCGTGCCGTGTGAAGTCTTCTCAGCTGGGGATTATCAGCAATAAGCAGACACACTGTGTGGCCGTGGTGAAACCGCAGTCCAGTTCCTGTGCATATATCTGTCAGCATTGCTTGGTTCATCTTGGTGACATTGGTAAGGTTATGAGGAAACTGTACATATTTGATCCCTATTTTCTTTTCTGGATTATTTAATTTTCCCAAGAATACCTGTTTTGTCAAAAATGGAAGGACTTGGACTGTTCAGAAACCCCTCTGCCCTTATGCAAAAGTCTTTGCATCAGTCCCCTTTCTCTTTCATGTGTCAGCAGCAGTGTTTTGTATGTTTTTAGGTTATTTTAAACCATTCAGAATGTTTAAATATTTTCTCTTGCTTTTCTCCAGCTCGCTACAGAAATCAAACAAGCCAGGCTGAGTCTTACTATAGACATGCTGCTCAGCTTGTCCCTTCTAATGGTGAGTGAATTCTAAAGCATTGATGTCAGTGAAGTATCCTGGCCTATGCCAACTACTGCAAAATCGGAGGTTAAATCACACCCTTGGGTGACACGGAAAAACAGGGGAGATCTCTGATCTCGCCAACATACCCCTTTACGTTTACTAGTTGCTTATCAACAAAGCATAGACTTTCTCCTAGGAACCCTATGCTTGAACATGGTGTGTTCAATTTGAGAAAAAGAAAACACAATACTTACCTTAAACTATGGTCGACGTTTGTTAACCAGGTTTGCTACTAATTTGCTAATATTTTTGTTTTGTACTCTACAGGTCAGCCTTATAATCAGCTTGCCATTCTTGCCTCTTCAAAGGGGGACCATCTCACCACTATTTTTTACTACTGTCGCAGCATTGCTGTCAAGTTCCCTTTCCCAGCAGCTTCCACTAATCTTCAAAAAGCCCTTTCCAAAGCCTTGGAGAGGTATATATGGTGAAGTATACCATTATTATGCTCTTCTTCTACCATGCATGTATGTCTTTCTTCCCCATATGCTAATATTGTATCACACTGTGCCTTGTTTTGTTTTTTATATAAAGTCGTGAGGAGGTAAAGACGCGTTGGGGTGTATCTGATTTTATCAAGGCTTTCATTAAGTTTCATGGACATGTATATCTGACAAAGGGCCTGGATAAAGTGAGTCCACTTAGAGAGCAACTGGAGGAGCAGTTCAAGGTACGTAGCAAGTCAAACTGTAAAATAAAGAATAGTCAGTTATCGAGCGGCCGTGTTTCCAGGGCAACACGTACCTGAGAATTTCCTCTGTCCACTCTTGCAAGGCAAGCCATTTATTTAAAAAAAAATGCCTCCCCCCACAGAGGATTAATGCATTCAGTATTTGACATGAGAGCAGTGTGGTATCAATGTCTTGCTTATTTTAATATGTCAACACAACATTTTTTGCCCTGTATAGAACTGTAAAATATAGGATTTGGAAAACAACAAATCTGCTTTGGTGCTGATAGATTTGTTGATTTGGTCAAATGCGCTAATTCAAAGCCGAGGGGGAAAAAACAAAAACCTTACAGGTGGTGTTCCACTAAGACATATTTAATTTTTTCTCTAGATTTTTAAGACTGTACACCTTATTCACCTAATGTTTTAATAGTTTTCTATAACCATGTAACCACATAAAAAACATGCATAATTTAGATTTCATGAGAAGCTTTTTTTCTGAACTAAGATTTCTGTAAGAACCAGCTAGGTAGGCCAATTGGCTCTTCTTTGCCATTATAGTATGTTTCTTTTTTAAATTAACCATAGCTCACACCACACCTATTAATAACATTATGAATCAAAGCAGCCCACCAAAAATGGCAGTCACTCCTCTTCTCAATGACCTGAATAGAGTGCTGGGAAAAAGAAGAAAAAAGTTACTTTCTGTTTTCTTTCCTGACAGAACATGCTTTTTCAGAGAGCCTTTAACTCCCAGCAGCTGGTTCACATAACGGTGATTAACCTGTTCCAACTACATCACCTGAGAAGCTTTGGCACAGAGGCAGAGGAGCAGAGCTTCAGTACAGAAGAGGAGTTATGCTGGTCTCAACTTCTCGCTCTTTTCAGTGAGTTATATTATATGTAATGTAATAAAATAAATGTTAAAGGTGCATGGCATCATCTGATTTCCCATTTCTGTGTCCTGTATGCATTAATGTGTGTGTGTATATGTGTATATGTGTATATATGTATATATATATATATATACTATATATATTATATATATATATATACGATACTTGGGTGTCTGTTTAGTAAGATACCAAAATGATTATCTGCTATGGTGCATGTCGGCTGATCCGTTTTTGAGCGGCATGTACTATTAGTGGAGGCAGATGTACAAGTAATATTAATAGTGGTCACCCTTTTGTTTTATACGGTAAGCTACCTTGAGTGAACACAGCTTGTTCAGTGATACGCTTATAAAAATTGGCAGACATGACATAAACTTGGACACAGAGCCACCAGTCCCATTAGACATGATGCTCTCATCTGCTGGTTCCTTCGTGGCTTATTGGCTTTCACTCCAGGATGAAAAAAGTGGAATGGTGGAAGATGATACATTTAAGTTGTTTTTTGGGTAACAGAATTACTAGAAAATACAGACTGTTTTTTTCTTTTTGTGATGCTATGCTTGTTTTTTTGCAGTGTCATTCTTGGGCATCCTATGCAGGAGTGCCTTCAAGACCCATCACTGTGACGAGACTTCCTGTGCAGATCCTCTTCCTGCTATCAAGGTATCGTTAGACTGGATGAAGCTGCGTCCCAGTGTCTTCCATGAAATAGCAGTTCAAGAAAGACAATAGTAAGTGCCAGCCTGTGTCGTCGTATGTTAGTCTCATCAGGTTTCAAGACCTCAGAAGTCCATTATTCAGATTTCATGCTAATAGTTTAAAAAATATATATATAAAATGTGTGGTTTTCATGTTAGATTGCACGCCGAGACAGGTTTAGACAGATTAAATTGTAAGACTTGACACTTTTTCGTAATGCAAGAATTTAGAGAAAAGAAGCACAATACGGAAAAACCTGGTAGGTTAACATTTTAACCAGGTAATGTACCAATGAGAATAAACTAGTCTGGCTCCTAGTCTGTTTTTTAAAATAGAGCAATAAAATTAAAAATACCTAAGCCGCATCATGTATCGAACCTGCTGTGAATGTGAGCTTTTCATATAAACTGAATTTATATTCCTGGAACATTACTGTCTTGTTAATATAACTATTAATAATTTAAGAAATCCAACAGTTTCTAGAGGTAATTAAAATCCCTATTGCTATGAAAGTTCTCCCTTGGCAATAATCACTGTATTAGATCATACGCCATTAAATATGCTAGAGTGTGTTTTGTTTGTGAATATGCATGTACTATACTCCAGCTTTTTAAAATCACTTTGTCATTGATCTCTGTTTTTCTTTTAGCTTACTTTTTTAGAACCAGTAAACTAAAAGCACCAACTAATGTACCATTTAATTTGTCTTCATTTTTCTTGTGCCCTGACCTTTTAGTCTAGCTTGTCTCCAACCTGCCATACAGGTCAGCCTCAAAGCACTTGTAGCCTTCAGGCAATTTCTTTTTCTTCTGATTCCATTACCAGTTAATAATGCAGCCACAACCTACTAGGAAATGTCCTTTTTTCCTCTATTTGATCCTGTTCCAGTCTTACCTAGTTAACATGTTTAACACTATATTCTGATCCTTGAAGTGTTACTAAATATCTTCATCTAACTAGCCACATTTTGTTCTTCGTTTTATATTTAGAGTAATGGATGTAACATGCAATTAAAGCAGTGCTTCCTCAGCCCTCTCTTCAAGGCACACCTGACAGTCCAGGATTTAGGTGTTACTCAGGTGTGTTTAAGGTGGTTTTGTTCAATTGTGCAACACCTTAGACACACCTGAGTAATGCCTAAATCGTGGACTGCTACGTGTGCCTTGAGGAAAGGGTCGAGGACCAGTGCTTTAAAGTGGGCTATGCCTGTATACAAATTTTTCTGCTGACTGCCTTTCCTTACTATCTTGCTACCAGTTCCTCTGTCCATTTCTGCATACCCGTATTTATCGGCGTATAACACGCACTTTTTTAACTAAAATATGAAGCTGAAACCCTACCTGCGTGTTATACGCCGATAAATCCTAGAGCCAGTGGCGGAACTACCGGGGTCGCAGGGGTCGCAACTGTGATCGGGCCCTGGAGTTCTGCCAGCCAGGGGGGCCCAAGGGGTGCCGAGCGGTGCGGTTGCTGAAGACGACCGCTCTGCAACTCTTGGGCCCCCCTGACTGACAGAAATCCAGGACTCCTCTGCTGGCGGCCGCCGCCGCCTGCCTCAGCGCTTCAACTCCTGTGTTGGAAGCGTGAGGCGTTTGTCTCGGGTGTTTGTCTCAGCTTCACGCTGGGCGCCGGCATATGACGTCATACGCCGGCGCTCAGCAGTGAAGCGCCGGCACCCGAGACAAACGCCTCACGCTTCCAACACAGGAGTTGAAGGTAAGTGACCGCTG
>VKOC01002391.1:0-11298 GCA_009364415.1 Spea multiplicata | reverse complement strand
ATTCTCGGCGTTGAGCTCAGACTGGTTCACGCCGCGGATTTTATTCTTTGCCGTCGGTATGACAGCTGTAACCGCTTCCTGAGGTTGGTTTCTACCATAACACCCCCCTGAGTGGAGAATCGGCACCTTTTTCCTGTCCGCCCCCGTCAGAAATATCTGCAACTCTTCCCTACTGAAGACAAGACCCATTTAATAATAAATACAGTGAGACGGACTAGTGAGATCAGGAAAGCCAAAGATGTTTTTCCTCCTCTCCTTATCTGTTCCTTAATCTCTTTTGCTTGTTACCGTCACCCAAATCAGTCCCTTCACTCTTATTAGCTTGGAGTGCAGCAGTCCTCATTAACTATACAGTTGATAAAGAGACGTATGAGATCTGGTTTAGGTTATTCTATTAGTGTTAAAGTGGGACATGCAGGGTGCAGATTCATTATGTTATTGGTAAGATCTATTTTGTGTATGTGAATAATCCTCCTTTATGTGCAGGTCATGGGGAACACCACGGAGTTCCAGAAAGCTGTACGCTTGGTGATAGACACAGTCTCTTTTGACAAAGATTCCACGGTTCAGGTGTTTGAAGCAACGATCAGGTATGAAGCCCGATAGGGCACGGACGCCTTCACAGCTAGTAGCCATTAGTGTAGTTATAGCATGTGCCGTGTAATGATGTTTGAGGCATTTGTTCCACAAAATAGCGACTGCTTCACCTACCGGAAGCTGAGGTCTGTGGGTGAAGGTGGCAAAGCACGCCTAGTAATAGGTTTTCTTTATTAAGTCTAAACTTTATTCTTTACCTGTCCTTAACAAAGGCGGCTCGCCAAAGGAGATCAGTAATTTAACAAAAGTGAAATATACTCAGAAAATAACTTAAATTGGGGTGGGGGCGGCAATCATGTGAATCATGAGAACAGGGAGTTTCCATGACATGCATATTGTGGGTTTATAATACATGCATGTTTGCTTCATGTTGTTCTTGCTTTCTTCCTGTCACGTTATCAGGATCCTGGGTAGTCTGCTGTCTGCTCACATCATCCTAACAGACTCCAGTCAGCCCTTCGGCAACATGACAATAAGTGATTATAACGATGAACTTTTGCACATGGCGCATGACCTCGCTGTTAGGCTTCTTCCTGCCTTTGAGAATACCGGGACAGGCATGCCCCATCCAAGGGTAAGTCACTGCATGTCTTCACGATACGATGTTTAGTCTCTGGTGTCATGGTCGTCTTGTTTGGCCTGATTTATGGACATTGCAGGTCGGCATTGTCTTCTGTCTCCTTACCTTCTCTATGATTCCAGGTCAACCTCCAGAAAGGAGTCCCACCAGATAGCCTCAACGAGACCTGCACTGCCGGCGCTGGTTCACTGCTGGTAGAATTTGGCATTCTAAGCAGGCTTTTGGGAGATTCTACGTTTGAATGGGTCGCCCGCCGCGCAGTCCGAGCCCTGTGGAGTTTAAGGAGCAACGATACGGGGCTGCTGGGTAAGACCTCTTCCCACATAGGTGGTCTTGTCTTCTGTTTTGCTAGTTCTTCTGTACTCAGTTTCTTACTTTTTCCTCTCTGGTTATAGGTAACGTCGTAAATATACAGACTGGGCATTGGGTTGGGAAGCAGAGTGGATTAGGAGCTGGGCTGGACTCGTTCTTTGAATACCTTCTCAAGTCCTACATTTTGTTTGGAGAGGAAGAAGACCTAGGAATGTTTAACGAAGCCTACAAAAGTATCCAGAGCCACCTCAGACGAGGGTATGTAGAAAATGTTGGGATTGGAGAAGGAGTACTGGCTTGGACATGCCGTTTCACCTATGCTTAGTTTAACAGTACGTTCGTGCCCTCATAGGAACTTTAATGCATATGATTGCTGAGTGTTACCCTCATAATTGTTCTGGATATGCTGGTCACGTGCCTGGTAGATAGTTTTCTGTTTTAACAGCAACAATCTATATGATCTTCCAATATTTGTTTGCTTTACATGCTAATTATGTATGTTCTCCTCAGACGAGAATCATGTAATGAGGGCGAGGGTGATCCACCTCTCTATGTCAATGTGAACATGTTAAACGGGCAACTGATGAATACGTGGATTGACTCTCTGCAAGCTTTCTTTCCTGGGCTTCAGGTACATCACTTGAGTTTTCTCACTTTAATTTGAGTGGCAGGAAGGCATGTTTAGTTTGATTACAAATCGTCTGATTTCCAATGTGAAAGAAAAGTTGCTATTTTCATGATCTTCCTCTCTCTCTCAGGTATTGAAAGGGGACATAGAGGATGCTATTTGCCTTCATGCATTTTACTATGCAATCTGGAAAAGATATGGAGCGCTTCCTGAGAGGTACAACTGGCAGCTACAAGCCCCTGATGTCTCGTTTTATCCCCTCAGACCAGAGTTGGTGGAGTCCACGTACCTCTTGTACCAGGTTAGATTTGTCTATCCTTTTCTGTAATGTGACAGTGTCCCTCTGTGTCTGGTTTTACATCTCCCCTGTCAAGGTTTGTTCAGTATTGAACAATCTCTGATCCCCACCGGTTTGCCTGGCCGTCGCTACCCTCATTTTCTTTCCGTCTTTGGTTCCCTGCCTCTCTTGTTGCCCCAGTGCTCTTCTTCTAAGCGATCTTCTGATATTCTGTAGGCCACCAAGAACCCATTCTACCTCCATGTTGGGATGGACATCCTCCTGAGCCTGGAGAAACATGCAAAAGCAAAGTAAGTAGTGGGTGAAAGGTTTCCCTGTAATGTTCCTGCTCTACCTCTGTTAGTTTTTAACATTGTCCTCTCACCTCAGGTGTGGATATGCTACTTTACACCATGTAGTTGAGAAGTCCCATGAAGATAGAATGGAGAGCTTCTTCTTGAGTGAGACATGTAAATATCTGTATTTGGTAAGTTATGACAAGAATGAGGTTTGTCACTATATCTAAGATGATTCTTCTGCATACGCGTTTGTCTTTAACTGTCGACTCTTCCCTAACTTTTGTCTTTAACCTACGGAAATTTCTTCCTTCTTACCCCTGTGTTACATTCTGTGCAATTTGTCTCTCCATGAAGCTGTTTGATGAGGATAACCCCGTGCACAGAACTGGAAACAAGTATCTCTTCACAACCGAGGGCCATTTGGTTCCTCTGGATCCTCGTTTCAGAAAGACACCCTGGCATGACTTCTTTTATGAAGAAGGGAAAGGAGAGAAAAGTTTGGAAAAACTATCTCAGACCAAGCTTCGCGCATCAAACTCCAGCACCAATGTGAGTGCAGACTGGGTTCCTAGGAGGTGGAATGGGGGAAATTGTCTAGACAAAAGTGGTTGATTTACTCTAATACTTTGTACTTCACTCCCTTATGTGTTTAGTGTCACAGAGTCCCTGAAGAGCGAAGGTTTTCTCTCCCCTTGAAGAGCGTCTACATGCGTCAGATAGATAAGATGGTGGGACTCCTATGACCTGAGCGAGCTGGGAGCCGTCCCAGCATGCGTACCCCAGAATCCATTAGAACTCTGGCCCTTCCCGCGTTACGATACTGCACCTTCGTCTGAGGCCATATACAACCTGCCTGGATGGGAGAATTCTCCTCTGTTTACTGAGGAACAGCTGCTCCCTCTCTTGCACATGATGGCATCAGATTTTGGAACTTGCTGTGTAAATAAATGAAACCCTCAGGGACTGTGCAAATGTACACACACCACGTGTCTTCCAAAGGCTGCTGCGCCTTCCTTTAAGGTTTGCTTTCTTCAGGTCCAGTGCAGAAGTAGAAAGGAATATGCCTGACGCTTCTGTGCTCATTAATCCTCGCAACATATATTACCCGAGAGTGAATTTTAAAATCACCATCACTGCCGTATCATGTGTTTTCCTTTATTGCTGCAGACCGATCTTGGTCTTGGGATTTAGTCTTATCCAGAGAACAAAATAACTTGCCAAAACCTTTAAATGTGCATAAGCCATGTTTTCTCCCCTATATTATCAAAACCTACTATTGCTTACAGGTGCATAGGCCATACAACCGATTCTAATACAAAAATACAATCTTTAAGTCTCTATAGTCTCCCCTCCTACACGTGGGGTCAGTGCCTTAAAAAGTACTTTTTTTTTTTCTTTTTAATAGACATTTTTTCCCATGC
Source organism: Spea multiplicata (assembly GCA_009364415.1). Taxonomy (NCBI): domain Eukaryota; kingdom Metazoa; phylum Chordata; class Amphibia; order Anura; family Pelobatidae; genus Spea; species Spea multiplicata. The sequence continues at coordinate 7,184 of VKOC01002391.1, read as the reverse complement.
AGTGTAGGCTGGTGACATGGCTAAATTCAATTTGTGGCTCAGAATTTTTTTTTCTTTTTCATTTCTATTCTTTTACCACTTTTATTTTTTTTAGAAAGACAAAAATCTGTAAATTGCCATCTTTTTACGTTTAAGACAAAAAATCCTGACAATGGTTCTAAATTTCAGATTTGTGCCTTCCGTATTTTTTATTTTTAATCAGCTGTTTATTTTAAAGAAAACAAAAAAAAAAATCCTGAACTGTAGGCGGAGTTTGCACAAAATGTGCCCCTTTTTTATGTTGTATACTGTGTTTCTACGACAGCGATGGGTTTTTAAGGTTAGGAAGCTATACGTGGAGGTCGCTCTGCAGCACCTGCCTGACCTCACAGACTGTGTGCCTTCCCACAATGACCTAATTGTCTAATCATTGCAACAAAAGTATTCAGGGATTCATTTTTTTATAACTATGCTGAAGAACTAATATTTTTATTTTTTTCATTAAAGTCCAAGTCTTATATTAAAAATAAACAGGCAAAAGAAAAAAATGTTGACTGTTTTTTACACTGTCTTGTAATAGCTATATGTAACAGCCATGGAAGGTAAAGCTTACAGTCTGTACATAACTGCTTAATGGTTTGGGGTCGCTTAGTTGTAACAAAGGGTTTTCGTTTTCCGTTAACCCTTTAAATTTGGATTAGCGAACAACGTGCCATTGGAACACATGATGAAGGACCTCTACGCCTATAAAGATATTCTATTAAAAATTAAATGTTTCCAGCTACAATAGTCATTTACATCATTATCTTTGCTGGATTTCTGATCCTTTTCATGTTATTTTAATGGGTATAATTTGCTTTTCTTTCAAAAACAAGAGATGTGTAAGTGACCCCCAAACCTTTCAATGGTAGTGTATATGCGTCCACTGCTGGAGTGATATGATGATGATGAGTGGTATAGCGTGGTATAGAGTAGATGTTCATAGTCTAGCCCAGTACGTCCCAATCCCGATTTGGGCACACCAGTCCACGTTTTTTTGTATCTCCCTATTGAAATGGGGCAGCATTTCATAAACGTCCAGATTCTGTGAGTGCGCCTAGAGGAATGGGCAGCATTTTTATCAAATGACTGCAATTCCGTGGCTTTAATAGTAGATGCGGCCAGAATCGTTCATGAACCCGTCCATGAAAACCTCATTCTGCTGCAATCAATTGCAAAGCAGCCTATATGGCAAATATTGATTATATTGAGTAGTACTATTTTTATTCATGTGTTTGCGATAGGCATAGTACTATATACCTCCGAATCTCGGTATTCTCCTACTGTGGGCTCTGAATGAATCGAGTATCTCCTGGGAGTTATTCTGTTCTATTGGCAGCGGCCGTAACTCACTTTGGTTAGTGGTGCTTTAAATTTTCATGTTGTTTAAGGAAGTGAGATACTAAAGAAATAATGAATCCTATAAATTAGCAAGTGAACAAAAAGAAAGAGAAAAGATCAATGACCTCATTACAGTAACTATCCCTATCTGTCCCTGCCTGGGGAGAATCGAGAGAAAACATTTGCACAAGCAGAATTACATCTATCTATAGTGTATTTATTATATACCGATAGATAGATAGATATAACACGCATACACATAAGTGTCACAATCACATTACATAGGCTTATTTAGGGCAAAACACTATAATTTCGGAAAGCGAATCACTGTGAATGTGGTGTGGCTTACATTGCTATTGAGAAACACATGTTCCTCCAAAAAATAGCCGTTAATAAATATTCAATAGCCGGTTTAACACGACATTGAGTTGGGCCAATGGCCAGCCACATCCACTGACTGACTATTATGTTAATGAAAATGTCAGGTAATTTATACAACAAAAACGCAGAACTAAAAAGTATGTTCGGCAGAAATGTGCGAAGCGCAGTGAAAATATGCCTTTTTGTGATAGCGATATCTGTGGAAGAACAGAACTGTATTAGTAAGGAACATAAAAGCGTCAGGTTCTGCTGTGTTTAAGCGCGGCATTCAGAGCCGGGGACTCGTTTAGCGAAAAGCCTTTTTTTTCGGAACCAAAAGCCGGTATTTTCATATATTAAGTCATGAACTTTTATGGGGATCAGACATGGCATTAACTGCAGCTATGTGATGAAATAGTTCCCTGGATCAGCAGAGTCAGGGTAAATGTAACCCTATATAACTGATTTGGCTGAAGGATGATCTAACAATTATAAGGCAGAAAATGCCAGTACGTCCTGATTTCTTAGTGAATTCCACACCCTCACCACCCTTCCTGTGAAGAAATATATTTGACGTCGGTAGGGATTCTTCACCTTACTTGGCTGCTTTGTGTCTTTTATCGACGTTGATATTTTGATATAAAATAAATATCTTCTTTTAATACGGTAATAATACCATATGGCTAAACCTGCTGTGTTAAACATCATTACTTGGGTTAAAAAACATCTCTCATGTTTCCCGCAGCTTGCATTTTCCAGTTGTATTCATTGAAGAAAAAAAAAAAACTAGTAACGAGTACTAAAAATGAAAAGAAGCCAAATAGAAGTATTCAAATCCCACATCATAATGTATTCCATGGGAGCAGTGATCTTAATCTGTGTCAAAAGGGGCCTCCTAACTTACTGCCCTCTTGACTGTATACAAAAAACAAAAACTGTCTGCGCTTCTTACCCTAATAAAGTTGGCAACAAATATATAAACATAATATAAATGAGAGGTTTTGGTTATATGAATTGGCCAAAGCATAATTAAGCTCACCCGCCACGTCAAGGCACACTCTCAATAGGGTTAGAACCGACTCTCGCCTCCTACATAGTGGGCACACAAAGCAGTGTATATACGGCTACCAAAACCAGATTAATGTGTTGGGGGAGGTGCAATTAAACCTCCTCCCTATTAACCCCTGGACAGCAAGCTGCAACCAGACTAATGAGGAGCCAACAACCTCAAATATGTGCAAACAGGGAAAAGAGAAAATGTCGGTGCGCTAAGCTAGTCACAGGCTCAAATAATACAAATGTATAATACGAGGCCTACCAAACAGGTGTAAGCATGCTGCAAAAACAGTGTATTGGCTGTACAATGTATACAAAAAACAAAAACTGTCTGCGCTTCTTACCCTAATAAAGTTGGCAACAAAAATATAAACATAATATAAATGAGAGGTTTTGGTTATATGAATTGGCCAAAGCATAATTAAGCTCACCCGCCACGTCAAGGCACACTCTCAATAGGGTGAGAACCTACTCTCACCTCCTACATCGTGGGCACACAAAGCAGTTTATACTGCTACCAAAACTTTTTGCCCTCTTGACTGGCATGATTATTCCTCCCCATTATGTTATACCGCTCCTATATTAAGCTAAGCTGATTGTTGTTCAGTGGTTCATAAAGCCCTTCGTGCAGACTGACCACCAGGCTCCGCTTCAAAGATGTCAGATGCCCCATGTATGAAGTTAAAGGTTCTGGTGGTAATAAGGAGTGACGTTATTGCTGGTCCTCCAATATTGTATTGTTTTGGCATTCACCATGTATGAGAAGAAATTGGGGGCCATGACTATGGACTTATCTTTTTGTAACGTGCATCATATTGAGGCAGAATGCTGAGATATGGCATCATAACCTGATGCACAACTTTGATGCACCACGAAGAGGCAACATGGGAGCTGTGACTGAGGTCTGTGTTGCAAAAACTTGGACCTTAATCGATTTTACAGCACGTTTGGCTGGTCGGGGAGACATGCTGATCTCTCTAGCCAGCCCACGATCCCTAGTTGATCACGTTCTACACATACATATGTTTGTATCTTCATTGGTGGTAGTATGGCTATGGACATCATTGGAAATGGCCTGGTGGTTTTTGTGTGCCAGGATCACCCGGTTCACAATACTAACAAAATCAAGCCGTATAACCTGAAGATCTAGCCTTGAGTTGACATTAGAGGGCAGTAGAGTATTGACTGATGGAAGCCAGCATGACATAGAAGGAATCATTCACCACCAAAGGTGTTTCCACACTTCCCAACACTCCAGACCTATAAAGCTGGACCGGTGTGGGGCATGAAATAAGGAAAAACACAGAAGATGCTCGTAACTTAATAATGAAAATATTAAATAATACAAAAAAGGAAAAAAAAAAAACTTACAAACAGCAATAAGCAGGAGGTCCCACAGAAAAGATCAAGACCAAGAATAGTTCAGGGTATCCAAGCACAGGAACATCATCGTCAAAGGTCTTATTATGCCTTGTGTTATTCTCCTGAAGGATACAAATAAGCTGGGCAGGGTGTATGTAACAAAACTGAAACTGTAATTGACATAACTACTTAAGAAAGAAGCCATCAGTACATTACAGCTCAACAGGAGTCCATTACGGAGGTTCAAAACAGCGACTTTTTAAACTGACTGCATAATACATAGATAAATCAGTGAGATAATAAGAATTCACTCCACATTAACCATGAATTAAGAGAAGCCAGCTCAGCCCTTCTTGCAGAATAGGATAGCCACATGAAGAGCCACCCTATGGATCCAGTTATGGTGGAAATTCTTTCCTGAAGCTTGCCCTACACAAGCATTGCACATAAAATATAGGGAAAGACCATAAAGACAAGTAAAATGTTGGCGGAAACGGAGAAGACTAGTCAAGTGTTGAGTTAAAAAAGAAAACTGAGAAGGATGTAAGGAGTCGATGCAGGAGATTAAGAACACAAGAGGTAGGAAGGAAGGGATTTGAAGCCATGATGATCTAAAAGAGGCAGGTGTGAGCTACGATCTAACAACGTCAAGGCGCCTCTCCTGTGGTATAATGAGACTTCATCATCTGTACAATGTTCGAGGTGACATCAAGTCAATACTGTTTGTAAAGGCAGGCCAACGAGTCTCCCTTTCCCATATTGGTATATGTTTTTAATAACACAGCCGAGACTTATCTTCCCGCTAAACAGGCGGCTCCTTTAATTGAGCACGGGTCATTAGTGCTGATATTAGAGCGTTTGTTAGGAAGCTTTCATGGGATCAGAATCTGTAGATGAAAACCTCAAAATGAGTCGCAGAGCCTGGGGACCCAGCTGAATAATTAAACACTTGCATTAGAAGTTCCAAGAATATATAAAGCTTGTTAATGTTACACGTTTAAAGCAAACACTGTAGCGTTAAATCTATGGGTTATCTGGATTTGTGAGTCTCATTAGAAAGATTTTCTTTTCGGTTTCACAGCCTGTAAAAGGACTATAATCGTGTGCCTTAATAGTGAGAAAGGGGGGACACAATGATTCATACAGAGTGGGAGGCACATGCTGAAATAAGATCATGTCTGGCTAATAGGTCACTACCCTGTCACCTGCCCCTATGAGATGGGATGGACGGGCTCCATAGATGAATTAATGGCGGTGTAACAAAGACATTGATGAGGCTAAATCTCTATCACTGGAATGGCATGAAAGATTCTTCATGAACAATACCTCTAATATGAATAATGGAGATAACTGGGAATGTTATTAAAAGAACTCCGGAGTGTCCTGGCAAAACCGTTAGGAGACTTAGTTAACTGGTCACTATTGACAAGAGTAGTTCCAGAAGACTAGACGTTGACAATTGTAATATCACTTTACAAGACGGATAGCAGGGAGGATTCAGCCAACTACAGTCCAGTAAGTCTTACATCAGTAGTTGGGAAACGAATGGTCTAAATGGTTTGAATGGTCAGAGGAAGGACTGGGGTACCTCAGGGACCAGTATTGGGATCCGCACATCTTAGTAGCAGTGAAGTCAAATGGCAAAATAAATTAGAAGAATGGTCAAGGGTGTGCAGCTGGCAGTTTAATGTTGATAAATGTAAGAATTTAGGGTGCAAATAGGCCAAAAACGATTTGGACAAATTGTTTGGGTGTTTTTTGACCCATTTGTTTTCAGGCAACAATTTTTTCCCTTGCTCATTCGGTTTGCCTGAAAATTTGGAGGCATTTTTAATTCATTAACAAAATTTATTGGTGTCCACATTCACTCTCTGACACTTTCATTCTCGTTTACTCTCATGCTCTCTAAAGGTTTCCCTACCTTCTCTGCTTTATCTTCTTCCACATATTCTTCTGCATATTCGCCTTCATCTTCTACCTTCTCTTCTCTCTTCAATCCTTAACCTTCTTTCTCCATCTGCATATTCGCCATAACCCGGCCACTTCCGCCAAAATGGTGGTGCTACGAATCTCCAATCGAGGGAGAGAACGTCACTGTAAGCACCTCCATATTGTCCTCAGGTTAACTGCTGGGATGCGGAAGTGGAAGTGGTCGGCAGAATCCATGAATGTCAAATGAAAATTCTGAGCTTTTTGCTTCGTTTTTGTCCGATTCGTGGGGGTCTGGACTCTTTTTAGGGCTTCATACAAATTGCAGAATTTAACAAAATTCCGTAAACTTGTAATTTGTACAAATCTGAATGCAAAAGTTTAGTACAAATCCCAAAGCAGAATATAGCATTTCAAAGATAGATAATGTTAGAGCAAGAGGCCGTAAACCTAAAATAGAAGGTCAGAGGCAAGACCAAAGACTGATTAATGTCCGAGTCCCTGCATCAGGAAAATGGATAGACGAGATGGGCTGATTAGTTCTTATCTGCCATCAAATTCAATGATCGTCCCCGTAGACATTTTTATATCACATGGGTTTTTATAATGATTTGAATGCTCCATAATCCTAAAAGGGTTCTGACCTGAAGACAACTGAAAGGTGACATGCACCGATCAGCCATAACAGTATGAGCACTGACAGGTGAAGTGAATAACACGGATAATCTTGTTATCGTGGCACCTGTCAGTGAGGGGGATATGTGAGGCAGCAAGTGAGCATTTCGTCCTCAAAGGTGATGTGTTAAAAGCAGGAGAAATGGGCAAGTGTAAGGATCAGAGCGACTTTGACACGGGCCAGATTGTGATGGCCAGATGAGTGGGTCAGAGCATCTCCAAAACTGCAGCTCTTGTGTGGTGTTCCCGATCAGTACCAAAAAGGGGTCCAAGGAAGGAAAAGCGGTGAATGAAAACCACATCATACATATATATATCTATATCTAAATATTATTATTTTGTATCTGATGTTTGGAAAGACACAGTAGCCACAGATGTTTCTCTAAATGGACTGAAAATTCTCTTCTCTCACTCCCCCTCCTGAAATTGGAAGGGGTAATAAT
>VKOC01002390.1:0-22720 GCA_009364415.1 Spea multiplicata | reverse complement strand
ACACAATATATTTTTGTTTAATTCCCCCTTTTTTGTATCATGCACTGGTCGGGAGATTAGATACGTGTCAATCTTATAGGACTAACTGTTTTTAACTTTTTGCACGTTGGCTATTTTATTATCATGTTCATAGTCTATGATTATGTTTGCCCTGTCATTGTTTTAAATGACCTCAAGTCGCTTTGTACAATCAGACACTGAACACACTGATTATGTAGTGCCTATACAATATATGTCCGTTCAAGCTGTTTGATAAACTGGTCCAGCTATAGATAATTGATACAGATTGATCTAGATATATAATCTAAGGTTGATTACAATTATTTTTGTGCTACCTTGTTAAGATATGATATTACTACCGTTTCCCTAGGGTGTGTAACATTTAGGAAAAAATGCCAGGATAACTCAAAGATAAAATGTGTATGTGACTTGTGAAATGATGGTTTATGTTGCTTACACTTTGTTAGAGCTCTAAAATTATCAACCAGGAATGCCTTTGTTTATTAGCTCATGTACAATAGGGGGCTGATGATATCGTTCTCTGGGTTAGTATTATCGTTCTGAACAGTTTATTCTACACACAATAGAAGCAGGTAACCATGGTAGAAATTTGGGATATTTTTTTGAATGTTGTTGGCGTTTCTGGCACCTGTTTTCATATTGTTTTCTGTTTATTAATCAGTGACACATAACTTTGTAATACATGGGATACTCCCACACTGTTTAGTTGGTGGGGGTGGTCATTCGTACTGATCCTGACCAGTGACTATGGGCAGTATTTTTGTTTTTTTAGAAAGAAAAGGGGTGGGAAAAGTGGTGAACCGGCGACCAAGGCTTATTGATGCTCGTGGGGGGCAAAGGCTACAGCAGCTCAAATTGCTGAAAAAGTTAATGCTTTTCTGATTCCGGTTCTGATAGAAAAATGTCAGAACACACAGTAGACCTCAGTTTGTTGTGTAGCTGCAGACCAGTCAGGGTGCCCATGCTGGCCCCTGCCTACTGCGGAAAGTGCCTACAATGGGAACATGAGTAAAAGAACTGAAACCACGGAGCAATGGAAGAAGGCCGTCTCGTCTGATTAATCATGTTTTCTTTTATATCACATGGATGGCCATATATAGGATTTCCCACATCATAGACAACTCCCAATTTCACTTATAAGGGAACTTGGGTATGGGCCTAGTTTAGGAACCTCTGCTTGATCTAGTCCATAGGGCTGTCTGCCCTGCTTCCATTGACACTTGGAGACTTAGGGTTATTATGGGATGTAACTAAGTTTAGTGTTTAAGTTGGTACAGGGTGGAAACTACTTCCATTGACATGAAAAGAGAGGATAGCTAGGGGATCCACTTTGTTTCAGGCTTATGTTGGTTTAAAATAATACTTGCTACTAGTGTTGATCAGATTACTGTCTAAAAATAGAAAAAATATATTAAAACATTAAATAACAGCAATTTAAAAAATAGAAAAACGTCTTAAAAATCTGTCCAACAACCTAAAACTTCCTAATCCCCCCCCAGGATGAGGGTATGTTACTGATACACTTCTGAGATGTTGTTAATCTGTATGAACATGCTTAGTTTTATGTTTTTTTCTCAATACTTTATAAAACATTAATGGAAAAAAATGCTGTATGAAAACTAGTAAAATTTTGAATTGCCTCAGTTGTCTGCTTTTCAAGCACATATACTTTGTGGGAAAGTTTTGCAATCTGGAAACTATTTGAAACAGTAAACTGCGCCTTCTACTATTTGCCTGTAAAATACAAAGGGTAGATAAAAATCCTAGACGTATGACGGAGATCACTATGCACAATGTCAAGTTTTGACTGGAGTGGTGTAAAACACACCGTCACTGCACTCAGGAGCAGTAGAACCTTATTCTCTGGAGTAATGAATCATACTTCACTATCTAGAAGTCTGATGGACTGCTTTAAAGTTCTGTGGAGGAGGGGTTTGGTATGGGGGTGTTTTTCAAGGCTTTGTCTAGGCCCTTTAGTTCCTGTGAAGGGTATTGTTTGTGCTACACAGGGCCGGCCCTACAATTTTGGCAATTGCCGTCGGAGCGTTTTTGTTTTTTTAAATACGGAGAGAAGAGAGGGCCGAGTGGTTTCGTTTACCCGTCGGCGCCCCTCTCTTTTCTCCTTGCGGTGAGTCTCCTTTCGGCTTATTGAGGTTCGCGTATGCGGAGCGCGAAGTGGCGTCAGATTTTCCGGCGCTCAGAATTACAAGTCCTGCCGGTAAGGCGGCAGGGAGACTCGCGGCGAGGACTCTTAAAGGTAAGTATTTCGGGGGGGGGTGGCTGGTTGTGAAGGATTCAGGAACAGTCGGCGAAGTTAGAAAAGCACGCCCCCCCACGCCTGGTATTGTCGTGTGGTGTTGGTTTGCAGAGGAGGCAGGCAATATTTAAACTTCTCGCCCCATGGCAGGGCGTTACGCACATTCAAGGCGGCCTGTGTGGCAAACAAAAGCAGTGTTTTGTTTCCAACTTTGTTGCAACCTTTCCTGTCCCAGCATGACTATGCCCCAGTGAACTAAGCAAGGTCCATAAAGACATGGCTTGACGAGGTTGGTGTGGAGAACTTGAGGGGCCTGCACAGAGCCCTGTCCTCAGCTCTACTAAGTACCTTTGGGATGAATCGAAAGGCTGATTGTCAATAATAATGTAATATTAATATATATATAATCTATTTAGGTACAGTAAATATGAAAGAAGAACACAAGGACATAGCAAAAGTGCTGACAATGCTTCTGTCCTTAAACAGATAAACACCAACATTATTTTAGCGCGTGCAAAACTAATGCAAAAATATAAATAAATGTAAAGATTGATTTTCTCATGAAATTGCAATTGTATTGCACAGTAAATTGATTTATAATTTGAGTTCTAAATTTCATATGTGATCAATTGTAAACCACATAACATTCTGAAATAAAATATCAAGCTTTAGCTGCAGTTTTGAAGTTTAGCCTCAGTGTGGTGCTGTTGACCAATAAGGTAGAGAATGAAGAAAAAAGAATCAGATGCTTCAAATAGTTCCTGCAGTTCATCAGGAAGGAAAAACATTGCATCTCACATTTTTGGGGTGGATTTTGGTGGATTTGGATGGCTCTGGAGACTTCTTACTAAATAGGAGGCACTGGACATCAACAGCTATTGGATATTAATGAAAACAAGAAAGAATGCCTGACATTATCACACTTGGAATTAAACAAAGGATGATGACACGGCAAGTCATTTTTTTCTCTTTCTTCCTTCTTTATGAGATTACTTCTGGTCTGATTCAATACTCAATTTTTGAAGAAAGCAAGAAAGGTTTTATAATAGGCAATGTTGCAAAAGATCTAGGTTTAAATGCTAAAAACTTAGCCAACAGAAAATTGCAGATTGGATCCCACAACAGAAGGCAGTATTTTAATATCAGTTTAGATGGCAACTTGTATGTTATAGACAGAATTGACAGAGAAGCAATATGTGGAATGAAAAACATTTGTTTACTGAACCTTGAAGTAGTGGCTGAAAATCCTGTGAATGTTTTCCACATTGAAATTGAGGTTTCAGATATAAATGACAATTACCCTGTTTTTTCTAAGAATATATACAATGTGGCATTAAGTGAATCCGCTTCACCGGGAACACAGTTTGTTTTGGAAAATGCAGAAGATCCAGACCTTGGGACCAATTCGTTACAGGGCTATAACATAAGTCTTAATAAGCATTTTACTCTAAGAGAAAAAAACAGCATTCAAGGAACTAAATATCCTGAGCTCGTTCTAGAAAAGTCTCTAGATCGTGAAAAGCAGCATTTCTATGATTTAATATTAACTGCTTTTGATGGGGGTATACCTATGAAAACTGGAACAGCCTTGATAAGGATTTTGGTTCAGGATGCAAACGATAATTTCCCTGTATTCAGCCAGGACACTTACCTAATCAGTTTGAATGAAAACGCACCAATTGGTTTTGTAGTTCTCCATTTAAATGCCACAGATAAGGATGAAGGTTCTTATGCAAAAATAACATACTCATTCAGTCGCATTTCTGAAAATGCAAAGAATGCTTTCAGTTTAGATACAGAAAGTGGAGAGATTAAAATATGTGGACCACTAGATTTTGAGGTCACACAAAATTATGAAATCACAGTTGAAGCTAAAGATGGCGGTGGTTTAGCAACTCACTCAACTTTACTGATTCGAATTATAGATACTAACGACAATGCTCCTGAAATAGTGATTAAATCTTTATTTACGCCAATTCCAGAAGATGCATTGCCTGGTACACTTGTTGCACTACTCAATGTTCACGATCAAGATTCTGGAAATAATGGCAATGTGGCTTGCCAAATAACTGAAAATTGTCCATTTAATTTAATCACGTCATCCAATAATTACTATACAATTGTTACTGCAAAACCTTTGGACAGAGAAACAGTTTCTGATTATAACATCACCATTACGGCTAAAGATGAAGGTTCTCCACCAATGTCCACCAAGAGAACAATAACGTTGCGCCTCTCAGATGTGAATGATAATCCACCAGTTTTCTCTACGCAAAGTTATATTGCATATGTACCAGAAAACAACATACCAGGAACTTCAATACACAGTGTCCATGCTTCAGATATTGATGATGGAGTAAATGCTCAAATATTATATTCACTTCTAAATACAAATATTGATGGCATACCAGTTTCTTCATACCTATCTATAAACTTTGAAACTGGAGTTATTTATGCACAAAGGTCATTTGATTATGAACAAATACGAGAATTTCAGTTCGAGGTTATTGCCAAAGATAGAGGATCTCCTTCTCTAAGCTGCAATGTCTCCGTGAAAGTATGTATCATTGACAACAATGACAACGCTCCTATGATATTATACCCATCAGCAGACATAGAAGAAACATCCTTATTTGAATTTATTCCCCTATCTTCTGAGAAAGGTTATTTGGTAACTAAAGTGGTTGCAGTGGATGCGGACTCTGGACACAATGCATGGCTCTCCTATCACCTAATAGATGCTCCTGACTCATCTATTTTTGTCATTGGCCAGCACACAGGGGAAATTAAAATAGCACGAGACCTGCAAGGCACAGATTTGCAAAGACAAAAGATTGTAATTATGGTGAAAGATAATGGAGCCACTTCTCTATCTGCAACCGTCACATTGAACATTGTTGTGGCAGAAAATTTCCAACAAGTTGTTCCAGAGATAGTACAAAAACCCAGAGAGTCAACTCTGACTTCCTCCAATATTGCTTTCTATCTGGTAGTAGCCATCGCTCTTATTTCCAGTCTATTTGTTTTGACGGTGATTTTTATGGTCATAGCTAAGTGCCGGAAACCACATATACCAACAACTCTAGGTACAGGCTATTATCCGCAGCTTTCTCTTGGATACCCCTCTCAGTTTAGCGATGGATCACTACCTCTCCCATACTCATATGATGTTTGCGTTACTCTTGACTCAAGACAAAATGGAATTACTTATTTGAAACCTACCCAGAATGTCCCTACAGACAATCTTATTGATACTGATGACTTAGTTGGAAATAACTCTGCTTCAGTTAGTCTCACACAGGTAAGTAAAATTTACAAATGTGTTTTCAGTATACAATATGTCCATAACTGGGAACTTCCCAGTAGTACTTTACATATTTGTGTAGTGCCATACCTGAGAATATCCAGGCTCTGGCTATCCAGACCCCTTACGCTTCAGGTAGTGGGTGGGCGCATCTATTGTAGTCAGTGGACGGTCCACTTTAACAAAATGGATGGTTGTATGGTAGTGTGGATTAGACGTCTTGATTATTGTATGCAGATTATTGTATGCAGATTTGTCATAAGGAAGAAACTATGCCCAGTTGTCTTGATTGTATGAGCAATAACATTGTAAATATTGTTCCAACCATTGGTTTGGGGGTGGTATGAAGATGATAACTGGAACCTCTATCTAAGGTTATTTCAGAGGGAAGACCATGGAATTTATAGGTATGTTGATGAATAACAGAGCAGTATCAGGAGCTGTTGGTAGTTTACTGTAGGGCAAAAAAGAGCCATTTCAGTGAATCGATCCACTATAGCATGGTATTACCCTTCTGAAGAAGGTAGTTATACTATAAAGTCCAATGGCGATTCCCTGAGTTGAATCTCCAAAGTGGTAAGGACCTCTATGAGCCAGGAGGCAGGAATTACAGCCTGAGATATTGATAATGAAACTTCCTAAGGTTATGCCCTTGATAGGGCATCAGTTTTCCCATTTTTACTTGCTTGACATAAGGAAATATGGAAGTTGAACTTTTCAAACAATAGACTGCAACGGATCTGTCTAGTGGAAATAGTCTTTTGAGGTATTTTGAGGTCTTTTGAGGTATTGGAAATTTTTGTGGTCTGTGTAAATCAGTATAGGGTATTGGGTTCCCTCAAGGAGATGGCACCAGTTCTCTTGATTGCCAGTAGTTCTTTTTCACCAAATTTTTGGAAAAGAAAGAAACGGGACGAAGAAGAGTTTTGAAGTATCCAAAGCATCCACTTTGAGAGTATAAGTGTGATTGGGATTTGGCATTTTCAAAATTGCTAAAACTGACCTTTAGTATTTGAAAAGCCTTCTAAGCGAAATGAGTCCTTTATAGTGCACATCGTCACTGCACTCAGGAGCAGTAGAATCTTATTCTCTGGAGTAATGAATCATACTTCACTATCTAGAAGTCTGATGGACTGCTTTAAAGTTTGGTGGAGGATGGGTTTGGTATGGGGGTGTTTTTCAAGGCTTTGTCTAGGCCCTTTAGTTCCTGTGAAGAGTATTGTTAGTGCTACAGCTTTGTTGCACCAGTTTGGTGAAGGCCCTTTCCTGTCCCAGCATGACTATGCCTAAGCAAGGTCCATAAAGACATGGCTTGACGAGGTTGGTGTGGAGAACTTGAGGGGCCTGCACAGAGCCCTGTCCTCAGCTCTACTAAGTACCTTTGGGATGAATCGAAATGCTGATTGTCAATAATAATATGTAATATTAATATATATATAATCTATTTAGGTACAGTAAATATGAAAGAAGAACACAAGGACATAGCAAAAGTGCTGACAATGCTTCTGTCCTTAAACAGATAAACACCAACATTATTTTAGCTTGTGCAAAACTAATGCAAAAATATAAATAAATGTAAAGATTGATTTTCTCATGAAATTGCAAGTACACTTTTAATTGATATTTCAATTGCTATCATGACTGTAAATTGATTTTAAATTTGATTTCTAAGTTTCATATGTGATCAATTGTAAAGCACATAACATTCTGAAATAACATATCAAGCTTTAGCTGCAGTTTTGAAGTTTAGCCTCAGTGTGGTGCTGTTGACCAATAAGGTAGAGAATGAAGAAAAAAGAATCAGATGCTTCAAATAGTTCCTGCAGTTCATCAGGAAGGAAAAACATTGCATCTCACATTTTTGGGGTGGATTTTGGTGGATTTGGATGGCTCTGGAGACTTCTTACTAAATAGGAGGCACTGGACATCAACAGCTATTGGATATTAATGAAAACAAGAAAGAATGCCTGACATTATCACACTTGGAATTAAACAAAGGATGATGACACGGCAAGTCATTTTTTTCTCTTTCTTCCTTCTTTATGAGATTACTTCTGGTCTGATTCAATACTCAATTTTTGAAGAAAGCAAGAAAGGTTTTATAATAGGCAATGTTGCAAAAGATCTAGGTTTAAATGCTAAAAACTTAGCCAACAGAAAATTGCAGATTGGATCCCACAACAGAAGGCAGTATTTTAATATCAGTTTAGATGGCAACTTGTATGTTATAGACAGAATTGACAGAGAAGCAATATGTGGAATGAAAAACATTTGTTTACTGAACCTTGAAGTAGTGGCTGAAAATCCTGTGAATGTTTTCCACATTGAAATTGAGGTTTCAGATATAAATGACAATTACCCTGTTTTTTCTAAGAATATATACAATGTGGCATTAAGTGAATCCGCTTCACCAGGAACACAGTTTGTTTTGGAAAATGCAGAAGATCCAGACCTTGGGACCAATTCGTTACAGGGCTATAACATAAGTCTTAATAAGCATTTTACTCTAAGAGAAAAAAACAGCATGCAAGGAACTAAGTATCCTGAGCTCGTTCTAGAAAAGTCTCTAGATCGTGAAAAGCAGCATTTCTATGATTTAATCTTAACTGCTTTTGATGGGGGTATACCTATGAAAACTGGAACAGCCTTGGTAAGGATTTTGGTTCAGGATGCAAACGATAATTTCCCTGTATTCAGCCAGGACACTTACCTAATCAGTTTGAATGAAAACGCACCAATTGGTTTTGCATTTTTCCATTTAAATGCCACAGATGAGGATGACGGTTCTAATGCAAAAATAACATACTCATTCAGTCGCATTTCTGAAAATGCAAAGAATACTTTCGGTTTAGATACAGAAAGTGGAGAGATTAAAATATGTGGACCACTAGATTTTGAGGTCACACAGAATTATGAAATCACAGTTGTGGCTAAAGATGGTGGTGGTTTAGCAACTCACTCAACTTTACTGATTCGAATTATAGATGCTAACGACAATGCTCCTGAAATAGTGATTAAATCTTTATTTACACCAATTCCAGAAGATGCATTGCCTGGTACGCTTGTTGCACTACTCAATGTTCACGATCAAGATTCTGGAAATAATGGTAATGTGGCTTGCCAAATAACTGAAAATTTACCATTTAATTTAATCACGTCATCCAATAATTACTATACAATTGTTACTGCAAAACCTTTGGACAGAGAAACAGTTTCTGATTATAACATCACCATTACAGCTAAAGACGAAGGTTCTCCACCAATGTCCACCAGGAAAACAATAACGTTGCGCCTCTCAGATGTGAATGATAATCCACCAGTTTTCTCTACGCAAAGTTATATTGCATATGTACCAGAAAACAACATACCAGGAACTTCAATACACAGTGTCCATGCTTCAGATATTGATGATGGAGTAAATGCTCAAATATTATATTCACTTCTAAATACAAATATTGATGGCATACCCGTTTCTTCATACCTATCTATAAACTTTGAAACTGGAGTTATTTATGCACAAAGGTCGTTTGATTATGAACAAATACGAGAATTTCAGTTTGAGGTTATTGCCAAAGATAGAGGATCTCCTTCTCTAAGCTGCAATGTCTCCGTGAAAGTATGTATCATTGACAACAACGACAACGCTCCTATGATATTATACCCATCAGCAGACGTAGAAGAAACATCCTTATTTGAATTTATTCCCCTATCTTCTGAGAAAGGTTATTTGGTAACTAAAGTGGTTGCAGTGGATGCAGACTCTGGACACAATGCATGGCTCTCCTATCACCTAATAGATGCTCCTGACTCATCTATTTTTGTCATTGGCCAGCACACAGGGGAAATTAAAATAGCACGAGACCTGCAAGGCACAGATTTGCAAAGACAAAAGATTGTAATTATGGTGAAAGATAATGGAGCCACTTCTCTATCTTCAACCGTCACATTGAACATTGTTGTGGCAGAAAATTTCCAACAAGTTGTTCCAGAGATAGTACAAAAACCCAGAGAGTCAACCACTTCCTCCAATATTGCTTTCTATCTGGTAGTAGCCATCGCTCTTATTTCCAGTCTATTTGTTTTGACGGTGATTTTTATGGTCATAGCTAAGTGCCGGAAACCACATATACCAACAACTCTAGGTACAGGCTATTATCCGCAGCTTTCTCTTGGATACCCCTCTCAGTTTAGCGATGGATCACTACCTCTCCCATACTCATATGATGTTTGCGTTACTCTTGACTCAAGACAAAATGGAATTACTTATTTGAAACCTACCCAGAATGTCCCTACAGACAATCTTATTGATACTGATGACTTAGTTGGAAATAACTCTGCTTCAGTTAGTCTCACACAGGTAAGTAAAATTTACAAATGTGTTTTCAGTATACAATATGTCCATAACTGGGAACTTCCCAGTAGTACTTTACATATTTGTGTAGTGCCATACCTGAGAATATCCAGGCTCTGGCTATCCAGACCCCTTACGCTTCAGGTAGTGGGTGGGCGCATCTATTGTAGTCAGTGGACGGTCCACTTTAACAAAATGGATGGTTGTATGGTAGTGTGGATTAGACGTCTTGATTATTGTATGCAGATTATTGTATGCAGATTTGTCATAAGGAAGAAACTATGCCCAGTTGTCTTGATTGTATGAGCAATAACATTGTAAATATTGTTCCAACCATTGGTTTGGGGGTGGTATGAAGATGATAACTGGAACCTCTATCTAAGGTTATTTCAGAGGGAAGACCATGGAATTTATAGGTATGTTGATGAATAACAGAGCAGTATCAGGAGCTGTTGGTAGTTTACTGTAGGGCAAAAAAGAGCCATTTCAGTGAATCGATCCACTATAGCATGGTATTACCCTTCTGAAGAAGGTAGTTATACTATAAAGTCCAATGGCGATTCCCTGAGTTGAATCTCCAAAGTGGTAAGGACCTCTATGAGCCAGGAGGCAGGAATTACAGCCTGAGATATTGATAATGAAACTTCCTAAGGTTATGCCCTTGATAGGGCATCAGTTTTCCCATTTTTACTTGCTTGACATAAGGAAATATGGAAGTTGAACTTTTCAAACAATAGACTGCAACGGATCTGTCTAGTGGAAATAGTCTTTTGAGGTATTTTGAGGTCTTTTGAGGTATTGGAAATTTTTGTGGTCTGTGTAAATCAGTATAGGGTATTGGGTTCCCTCAAGGAGATGGCACCAGTTCTCTTGATTGCCAGTAGTTCTTTTTCACCAAATTTTTGGAAAAGAAAGAAACGGGACGAAGAAGAGTTTTGAAGTATCCAAAGCATCCACTTTGAGAGTATAAGTGTGATTGGGATTTGGCATTTTCAAAATTGCTAAAACTGACCTTTAGTATTTGAAAAGCCTTCTAAGCGAAATGAGTCCTTTATAGTGCACATCGTCACTGCACTCAGGAGCAGTAGAATCTTATTCTCTGGAGTAATGAATCATACTTCACTATCTAGAAGTCTGATGGACTGCTTTAAAGTTTGGTGGAGGATGGGTTTGGTATGGGGGTGTTTTTCAAGGCTTTGTCTAGGCCCTTTAGTTCCTGTGAAGAGTATTGTTAGTGCTACAGCTTTGTTGCACCAGTTTGGTGAAGGCCCTTTCCTGTCCCAGCATGACTATGCCTAAGCAAGGTCCATAAAGACATGGC
Organism: Spea multiplicata; assembly: GCA_009364415.1. Taxonomy (NCBI): domain Eukaryota; kingdom Metazoa; phylum Chordata; class Amphibia; order Anura; family Pelobatidae; genus Spea; species Spea multiplicata. The sequence continues at coordinate 11,466 of VKOC01002390.1, read as the reverse complement.
TTGACGAGGTTGGTGTGGAGAACTTGAGGGGCCTGCACAGAGCCCTGTCCTCAGCTCTACTAAGTACCTTTGGGATGAATCGAAATGCTGATTGTCAATAATAATATGTAATATTAATATATATATAATCTATTTAGGTACAGTAAATATGAAAGAAGAACACAAGGACATAGCAAAAGTGCTGACAATGCTTCTGTCCTTAAACAGATAAACACCAACATTATTTTAGCTTGTGCAAAACTAATGCAAAAATATAAATAAATGTAAAGATTGATTTTCTCATGAAATTGCAAGTACACTTTTAATTGATATTTCAATTGCTATCATGACTGTAAATTGATTTTAAATTTGATTTCTAAGTTTCATATGTGATCAATTGTAAAGCACATAACATTCTGAAATAACATATCAAGCTTTAGCTGCAGTTTTGAAGTTTAGCCTCAGTGTGGTGCTGTTGACCAATAAGGTAGAGAATGAAGAAAAAAGAATCAGATGCTTCAAATAGTTCCTGCAGTTCATCAGGAAGGAAAAACATTGCATCTCACATTTTTGGGGTGGATTTTGGTGGATTTGGATGGCTCTGGAGACTTCTTACTAAATAGGAGGCACTGGACATCAACAGCTATTGGATATTAATGAAAACAAGAAAGAATGCCTGACATTATCACACTTGGAATTAAACAAAGGATGATGACACGGCAAGTCATTTTTTTCTCTTTCTTCCTTCTTTATGAGATTACTTCTGGTCTGATTCAATACTCAATTTTTGAAGAAAGCAAGAAAGGTTTTATAATGGGCAATGTTGCAAAGGATCTGGGTTTAAATGCTAAAAACTTAGCCAACAGAAAATTGCAGATTGGATCCCACAACAGAAGGCAGTATTTTAATATCAGTTTAGATGGCAACTTGTATGTTATAGACAGAATTGACAGAGAAGCAATATGTGGAATGAAAAACATTTGTTTACTGAACCTTGAAGTAGTGGCTGAAAATCCTGTGAATGTTTTCCACATTGAAATTGAGGTTTCAGATATAAATGACAATTACCCTGTTTTTTCTAAGAATATATACAATGTGGCATTAAGTGAATCCGCTTCACCAGGAACACAGTTTGTTTTGGAAAATGCAGAAGATCCAGACCTTGGGACCAATTCGTTACAGGGCTATAACATAAGTCTTAATAAGCATTTTACTCTAAGAGAAAAAAACAGCATTCAAGGAACTAAATATCCTGAGCTCGTTCTAGAAAAGTCTCTAGATCGTGAAAAGCAGCATTTCTATGATTTAATATTAACTGCTTTTGATGGGGGTATACCTACAAAAACTGGAACAGCCTTGATAAGGATTTTGGTTCAGGATGCAAACGATAATTTCCCTGTATTCAGCCAGGACACTTACCTAATCAGTTTGAATGAAAACACACCAATTGGTTTTGTAGTTCTCCATTTAAATGCCACAGATAAGGATGAAGGTTCTTATGCAAAAATAACATACTCATTCAGTCGCATTTCTGAAAATGCAAAGAATGCTTTCAGTTTAGATACAGAAAGTGGAGAGATTAAAATATGTGGACCACTAGATTTTGAGGTCACACAAAATTATGAAATCACAGTTGAAGCTAAAGATGGCGGTGGTTTAGCAACTCACTCAACTTTACTGATTCGAATTATAGATACTAACGACAATGCTCCTGAAATAGTGATTAAATCTTTATTTACGCCAATTCCAGAAGATGCCTTGCCTTGTACACTTGTTGCACTACTCAATGTTCACGATCAAGATTCTGGAAATAATGGCAATGTGGCTTGCCAAATAACTGAAAATTGTCCATTTAATTTAATCACGTCATCCAATAATTACTATACAATTGTTACGGCAAAACCTTTGGACAGAGAAACAGTTTCTGATTATAACATCACCATTACGGCTAAAGATGAAGGTTCTCCACCAATGTCCACCAAGAGAACAATAACGTTGCGCCTCTCAGATGTGAATGATAATCCACCAGTTTTCTCTACGCAAAGTTATATTGCATATGTACCAGAAAACAACATACCAGGAACTTCAATACACAGTGTCCATGCTTCAGATATTGATGATGGAGTAAATGCTCAAATATTATATTCACTTCTAAATACAAATATTGATGGCATACCCGTTTCTTCATACCTATCTATAAACTTTGAAACTGGAGTTATTTATGCACAAAGGTCGTTTGATTATGAACAAATACGAGAATTTCAGTTTGAGGTTATTGCCAAAGATAGAGGATCTCCTTCTCTAAGCTGCAATGTCTCCGTGAAAGTATGTATCATTGACAACAATGACAACGCTCCTATGATATTATACCCATCAGCAGACATAGAAGAAACATCCTTATTTGAATTTATTCCCCTATCTTCTGAGAAAGGTTATTTGGTAACTAAAGTGGTTGCAGTGGATGCGGACTCTGGACACAATGCATGGCTCTCCTATCACCTAATAGATGCTCCTGACTCATCTATTTTTGTCATTGGCCAGCACACAGGGGAAATTAAAATAGCACGGAACCTGCAAGGCACAGATTTGCAAAGACAAAAGATTGTAATTATGGTGAAAGATAATGGAGCCACTTCTCTATCTGCAACCGTCACATTGAACATTGTTGTGGCAGAAAATTTCCAACAAGTTGTTCCAGAGATAGTACAAAAACCCAGAGAGTCAACTCTGACTTCCTCCAATATTGCTTTCTATCTGGTAGTAGCCATCGCTCTTATTTCCAGTCTATTTGTTTTGACGGTGATTTTTATGGTCATAGCTAAGTGCCGGAAACCACATATACCAACAACTCTAGGTACAGGCTATTATCCGCAGCTTTCTCTTGGGTACCCCTCTCAGTTTAGCGATGGATCACTACCTCTCCCATACTCATATGATGTTTGCGTTACTCTTGACTCAAGACAAAATGGAATTACTTATTTGAAACCTACCCAGAATGTCCCTACAGACAATCTTATTGATACTGATGACTTAGTTGGAAATAACTCTGCTTCAGTTAGTTTCACACAGGTAAGTAAAATTTACAAATGTGTTTTCAGTATACAATATGTCCATAACTGTGAACTTCCCAGTAGTACTTTACATATTTGCGTAGTGCCATACCTGAGAATATCCAGGCTCTGGCTATCCAGACCCCTTACACTTCAGGTAGTGGGTGGGCGCAACTATTGTAGTCAGTGGACGGTCCATTTTAACAAAATGGATTGTTGTATGGTAGTGTGGATTAGATGTGTTGATTATTGTATGCAGATTTGTCATAAGGAAGAAACTATGCCCAGTTGTCTTGATTGTATGAGCAATAACATTGTAAATATTGTTCCAACCATTGGTTTGGGGGTGGTATGAAGATGATAACTGGAGAAGGGAAGACCATGGAATTTATAGGTATGTTGATGAATCGATCCACTACAGCATGGTATTACCCTTCTGAAGAAGGTAGTTCTACTATAAAGTCCAATGGCGATTCCCTGAGTTGAATCTCCAAAGTGGTAAGGACCTCTATGAGCCAGGAGGCAGGAATTACAGCCGGAGAGATTGATAATGAAACTTCCTAAGGTTATGTCATTGATAGGGCATCAGATATCCCATTTTTACTTGCTTGACATAAGGTAATATGGAAGTTCAACTTTCAAACAATAGACTGCAGCGGATCTGTCTAGTGGAAAGAGTCAGCGCTGCAGGGGATCTGGATCTTTGTCTCATAGTCAGACCTATTTGAGGTCTGATTATAAGACGGGGTATTTTTCAGAGCATTTGCTCTGAAAAAAACTCGTCCTATAACCGAGCAAATACGGTAATCAGTAACTAAGGTGAGCATTGAATGACAATAAAAATAATGAAATGATTGTGTCAGAGCCCGGGTAATCCGGCTGGGTAGGAGCCTCATTGCAGGGGATACTTGGGGTTCTGTCTGCACATGGCGATGCAGATAGGCACACAGGAATACACCACAGGCAGAATTCCAGGTAATGCTATGTATTGTGTATTGTGGCAGGACAAGCAAATACAGGTTAAACAGTCTCTTAGCAAGAAAATGTACGTATGGCAGGAAGCCCAATGGACAGGGCTGAAGGCAGGAAGCCCACTGGACCGGGCACAAGGCAGCAAGCCCACTGGACAGTGCACAAGGCAGGAAGCCCACTGGACAGGGCACAAGGCAGGAAACCCACTGGACAGGGAACAAGGCAGGAAGCATTCAGGATCAGGTACAAGTCAGGATCAGGTCCTCAGTAAGCCAAATAGCAAGTCAGAAATCAGATACACAGGGCCAGAGCAAAACGGTCCACCAATTTCAATGCAAAGGCACCTAACAAACAGGGGAGTGTCCAGATATAGGTCTGGTCATTAGGTCAGGTGTGAATGACATAGGCTTCAGGTGAGGGAGGCAGGATACTAAAGCCAAGATTTGCAGCCACGTCTCCCTCTCTTCCGGTCCTGGGGAGGGCGTGTGTTATATGCCGGTGCGTGGTATACGCCGATTAATACGGTAATTCAGTCTTTGCCTTTAGGCATCAGTAGAGAGATTCTTGTGTAGAGCAGAGGAGGCAGGCTGTATGGAGTTTAGAACTTCAGAGAAGAAGGTAAGTTTATCCTCCAGAACAGCAATGCCAGAAAAGCAAAATAGAGGTCCCTAAATTATAATGAATTTATTTGGAATTATCCTATGCTCTGGAAAAAGAGCAGAGTGAATCAGGCATTGCAAACCGCTGCAATCTGTCATGGGGTGCTCCGCAATAGTGTATTCTTCGTAGCAAGACATGTCCTAAGTGGGGAAAGCCCAAGGCTACATCATCTGATTGGGGCCAAAATCCCTGAACCTATCTTTTCTTCTCTAATGTCGCTTTTCCAGGAATTCAATGTTTGCATTGAATTGCATTGTTTGGAATGTTTGGAGTGTATCATGACCCTAAAACTACATATACTGTATATATATATATATGCATTTTATATTTCAGATCATACTTCTGTTTTAACATAAAATTAGGATAGCAATACCATCTTCTGGAGTTGTTTTGTATTTCTATGTGTGTTAAAGTAATATAATACTTTTTATGAAATAGCATTATTAATAAAACTGTATGGTGGACAATTCCCATAGATGGAAATTTTATTTTAGATGCTAATTATTTGATTTTAGGAATAAACAGTATTTTTTGTTGTTTGTCAATAATCCACAAGATAACGTTACCCAATTTCTTATGCACATTGATTGCCTATATTAAGGGTGCAATTTTAAACACAATTATATTAGTATATTATTATATTATATTATAATTATAGTATAGTAATATAGTACTAAATATAGTACTAAGCTACACTATTATTTAAAGTTTTTTTTTATGTAGTTTTTGGTTTCACCTCAGTGTGGTGCTGCAAGGCAGAGGATTTGTTATAATATGCAGCTTATAAAAGGCAGGTACAGCAATTCAGGAAGAACATATTCATCTAGCTTTGGATTTTTGGAAGATGTGGATTCTGTGTGCTTCTTAGCAATATTATCTCAAATCTGAACTAAAAACAGCATCTTCAAACAGTTCTGAAATTACAATCTAAAAAAACATCAAAGAGGATAATGGCACGGCAAGTAGTACTTTTCTATATTTCTCTCCTTTGTAAATCTGTATGTAGTCAGGTTCACTACTTTGTCTTAGAGGAGATAAAACAAGGTTCTATAGTAGGAAATGTTGCAAAAGATCTGGGCTTAGATATTAACGAATTAGCAGTTAGAAACTTACAAATTGCATCTCAAAATAAAAAACATTTTTTTAAAATAAATGTTGAAAATGGCGATTTGCTTGTCGTAGATAGGGTAGATAGAGAGACAATCTGTGGAGCTGCAGACACGTGCATATGGAATCTTGAGATACTGGCTGAGAATCCTGTGACTGTTTTCCATGTTACAATTGAAATTCAAGATGTAAATGACCATGCTCCATATTTCTCTAAGGATAAATTTGACATAGGAATAAGTGAGTCTGCACCACCAGGGACACACTTTGTATTAGGTTATGCACGTGATCCTGATACAGGTATAAACTCTTTGCAAAGCTATAACCTTACTCCGAATTAACATTTTTCACTGGGAGAGAAAGTTAATACAGAAGGGATTAAATACCCGGAACTTGTGCTAAAAAAGTCTCTTGATCGTGAAGAACAAAAATTCTATGAACTGATTTTAACTGCATATGATGGAGGTAAGCCTACCAAAACTGGAACGGCTTTGATTAAGGTTTTGGTTCAAGATGTCAATGACAACTTTCCTGCATTCGGTCAAGATACCTACAGAATCAGCTTGAATGAGAATACACCAAAAGGTTATTTGGTGCTCCATTTAAATGCCATTGATGAAGATGAAGGACCTAATGCACAAATTAGTTACTCATTTAGTCACTTTTCTGAAAGTGTACTGGATGTTTTTGATTTAGATACTCAAAGTGGTGATATTACAACATGTGGATTTTTGGATTATGAGGTTACGCAGAATTATGAAATTACTGTGGAAGCTAAGGATGGTGGTGGCTTAGTCACCCATTGCACAATATTTATAAATGTTATAGATGTTAATGATAATGCTCCAGAAATAACAATTAAAAATTTGTTTTCTCAAATTCTGGAGGATTCGTTACCTGGTACACTGGTTGCGTTAATTAATGTTAATGATATGGATTCAGGAAAAAATGGTGAAGTGATTTGCCAAATAACAGGAATATTACCATTCAAGTTAATGTCATTGTTGTCTAATTACTATAAAATTGTTACTACGGGTCCACTTGACAGAGAAATAAAATCTGGCTATAATATAACAATCGTAGCTGAAGATGAAGGATCTCCACCATTGCTTAGTGAAAAAACTATTCAACTGATTGTGTCAGATGTGAATGATAATCCACCAGTTTTTTATGAGACTGGTTATACTGCTTATGTTCTAGAACATAACATTCCAGGTTCTGCAATACACCGTGTCCATGCTTTAGATCTTGATATTGGAGAAAATGCCCATATATCATACTCTTTACTTAATACATACATCGATAATGTACCAATTTCTTCTTACGTTTCTGTAAACTTAGAAACTGGAATGATTTATGCACAACGTATATTTGACTACGAAGAACTTAGAGAATTTCAGTTCCAGGTCATGGCTAAAGACAATGGGTCACCTGTTCTTTGTAGTAATGTTACGGTTATCTGTATAAATGATGAAAATGATAATGCTCCCAAGATTCTCTACCCATCTCCTGACATAGAAGAAGCAACTTTATTTGAGTTTATTCCAAGATTTGGTGAGAAAGGATATCTGGTTACCAAAGTAATAGCAGTAGATGAAGATTCGGGACACAATGGATGGCTCTCTTATAACTTACAACAAACTCCAGATTCATCGTTCCTTGCCATTGGTGAACACACTGGGGAAATCAAGTTAACACGAGATTTACAGGACTCGGATTTATTAAGACATACCGTTGTGGTTATTGTACGAGACAATGGAGTCCCTTGTCGTTCTGCAACAGTCTCATTGAATTTAGTTGTGGCAGAAAACTTTCAACAGATTCTTCCTGAGATAAGAAATCAACTCAGCGAGCAAGATACCACAACACATGTAACATTGTATCTAGTTATGGCCATTGCCTTTATTTCTTTTCTATTCATATTAACAGTGATTGTTACTGTTATTGCCAAGTGCAGAAAACAAAACACTTCAACAAGGTTTGGAAGTTTAAACAGAGCCTGGTATCCCCAGCTTTCCCTTCAATACCCATCTGCATTCAGTGATGGGTCACTACCTCTGCCATTCTCATATGATGTTTGTGTAACTCTTGACTCAAGACACAATGAAGTAGCTTATCCAAAACCATTCCAGAATGTCCCTACAGATAATCTTGTTGATACTGATGATTCGGGAAATGGAAATAACTCTGTGAAAGACTGTGAGCCACCATTTAATTCTGCACAGGTAAGACGCATCTATTACTACCATTGACAAAGCTCAACTACAAATATCTATGGTTTCCTAAAAGCAAATTACAATCTACATAGTAAACTGTAAGATTGGCAGGTTTTACACATTTTACAATGTTAAGTTTCTAATGAGGGTTACTTATTTCGAAACATGGTGTTAAACACCAATATATATGTTTAGGTTTATCGAGGGTTGTAAAAGCCACCCCTACCCACCCAAATAAAAAATGAGGTTGCACACTCAATAATTTTAGTGGTCGGCACAAGGATTATTGAGTGACACAAGCCACAAGAATTATTGAGAGGGCAGGCTTCTTTGGACGCGTAGGGGAGGAACCAGTAACCACCAACAAGGTAAGATGGCAAGCTGGGGACAATATTGGCACTGGGAAGCTGTTTGTGGACAAAGTTAGCAATGGGAAGTTGTTTGGGGACAATGTTGGCAATGGGAAGTTGGTTGGGCACAAAGATGACACTGTTTAGCAGTTTGGGGACAAATGTGGCAGTGTTGAGCTATTTGGGGGCAAGGTTGGCACTGTTAATCTGTTTGGGGGAATAGATGGCACTGTTAAGCTTTTTGGGCATACAATGGTACTGTTAGGCTTTTTGTTCACAAAGATGGCACAGTTAAAATGTTGGGGACAAAGTTGACACTGTTAAGCTGTTTGGGAACAAATATGTCACTGTTAAGACAAAGACGGAACTGTCAAGTGACAAGCTGTTTGGGGGCAAAGATGGTACTTACTGCCACCTATGCACAGTGGTATGCACAAACTGGATTAAGATTAAACTATGTGTGTTTGCATACACTGCCTAAATGGGCAAGAATTGAGCTTCAGACACCTGTTACCTGAAACAAAAAATAAGATAAGGCCAGGGACTAAAGAGCTTATTCAGAGGATGGGCAGACTAGATGGGCGGATGGTTTTGATCTGCCGTTATTTTCTATGTTTCTAGTATAGTATACGTCAAACATTTGTGATTTTGCATGAATACTTTTATACATTGTCTGCAAGTTATTTGCTGGACAATTGTTGGTACATTATTGGTACAATGATTAAACTGAAAATAAAAGTTTTAATCCAAAAAATGAAAACACGCTCCAGGGAGGTTGCAAGTGAATTCACACATTTAACCCCTTAACGACCTATGACGGGCCAGGCACGTCACGCAAAATATGGTCACTTAACGACCAATGACGTGCCTGGCACATCATGGCATTAAACAAGCTTAAAAAAGTGATCTATGACCCGGGACGAAGCCTATCTGATATCTATGAATTATTGTATCTAAATTAATTTCATCCTCGCTGCCAGTATTGATGAGAATAATTTAACGTCTACGTTGATTAAGGATATCGGACGGTAATTTGTAATAGTCGTAGGGGTTTTACCTTCTTTCAAAATTGGTAAGATGTTGTCTCTCAACATTTCTGTGGGGAAGCTGCCCTTCTCTACCACATCATTAAAAAGTGTTGTTAGATGGGGGGCTAAACACCTTAAAAAATAGGTTGCTAAACCCATCTGGGCACGGTGTCTTATAATTAACTAGTTTCAGGATTTTTTTATTTACTTCGGCCTCTGTTATGGGTCTATTTAATACTTCTCTTTGGTGATTACAGATATAGGATATGTCTGTTCTCGCCAAATAGTTAATTAAATCTTCCTCTGTATTAATTTTTGGAAGGTTATATAGTTAACCCTAAATTTCTATTGCAAAAATATTCCTATATCTTCAGGAGTAGTTAATGTTCGACTACCATCTATTAGCTTTATTATCCTATTATTCGCTCGTTTTGCTTTTTCAGCTTATTGGTGAGCATCTTATCTATTTTATTTCCTCTAGCATAGAATTTTATTTTTTATCTTTCTAGATATTTTTTTTTCGATTAATCTCTGATTAATTTGGTCTTGTATTTCTTTCATTTTCTGTGCTAATATTTGTGATGGTGCCAAAATATTTTCTCTAGATATTTTATTCAGTTGACAGTAAAGTTCAGATAGATTTTTACCCTGAGCTCTTCTCAGATTGGTGTTTATTTTAATAAGATGTCCTCTAATGACTGCTTTAAATGCACACCAATTATTCCCACAAGAAGTGTCATTTGAAGCATTTTTCTCTCTGACTTTTCAAAATATAATCATTAATTCTCCAGGTAGATCTAGATTTTGGGGATGGAGTATCTTTTAATTCTAAGGAAACGATATTGTGGTCTGACCATGTATTATGCTTTTTACTTATTCTTTCTGTTTTGTTTATCAAGTCTACATCTCCCCACATCATATCGATCCTTGAAAAAGAAAGATGAACTTGTGAGAAGTGGGTAAAATCTAGTGTTTGTGGGTTAAGGGAGCGCCTCTTTTGATTATTGTGAGGAAAAGATTCAAATCCCTGGATGAGCCACTCCATATTAAGAATATATCATCTATATACCAAAAGTAGCATTTGATGTTGGGACCAGATGTATTTATTTTCCTTTTGTAAGGGTGCCTTATTGCAGTTTTTACTAAATTTCATAGGGTTGTAGAAGTGAATCTTATACACTCTGAGAGGTTTGTCATGATTGACCCAATACCTGATATGGGAGATTCTGGATATGTTATGTTAACCCCTTAAGGACAATGGGCGGTCCCTAAACCCACTGAATACAATGCATTTTGAGGGCTTTTTGTTATAATAGCTACTATTAACCCCTATTAACTATTACTATTAACCCCTTAACGACAAACATATTTTTGGGGAGTTATTTTAGGGCATAGTATTCTCCCTTTTTAACCCCTTGATGACAATTGCCGGTCTTGGCACGGCACGTAAAAGCATGTGCTTTACGACAATTGACGTGCCAGGACCAGGACCAGCACGTCTTTAAACGGGTGCAGAAAGCGATCTACTTTCGCTTTCTGCACCCAAAAAACGTTGCTGAATGCCTCGACCTCGAGGCATTCAGCAACGCCGCGATCGGAACGAAGGGGCCATCTCTGGCCCCTCCACGGGGCGTCAACAACCGCCATACTTTGTATGGCGGCGGACGCCCGTTTTAAAAGCGTTTAGGAGGCGATCGACGATCGCCTCCTAAACTTAGATGGTGTCGCTGGAATGCCTCGATCAGGAGGCATCCAGCGACACCAAACACTTACCTTTCGATGGGCTGTGACCGCTCCGGAGAGCGGTCACAGCCGCAGCTGCCGGTGATCTTCGCCATCAAGTAAGATGGCCGCCGTTCTTTAACAGGAACAAACAAATTTTCAAAGTTCGCTAGATGGTCCAGACCATCTAGTGAACTTTGGCTCCACTTGCAGGTTGAATACAGGTACTGCATTCACCATGCAAGTCAATGGAGCCCAGCTTTCTAATCACAGTGTGATTAGTAAAAATAAATTAAAAAACAAAATTAATAATAATTAGAAAAAAATAGTAAAAAAAACAGTAAAATGTAAAAATCATTTCCCACTGATGTCACTATCAGGG
>VKOC01002389.1:0-47143 GCA_009364415.1 Spea multiplicata | reverse complement strand
GACAGGCCTGTCCTGGTGTGTGTGTGTCTGTGTGACAGAGCCTGTCCTGATGTGTGTGTCTGGGTGTCGGTGTGACAGAGCCTGTGTTCGAATGTGTGCCCTCCTGAAGTTGTAGTGACTTCAGGGGACAAAACGTTCAAAACGACAAAACGTTCAAGGCCCTGAAATCATTTAGTGGAAAAGTTATTTATTCTGTTATAATATTTATTTCAAGGATTAGTCGCACTCAGTTGTGGCTTCAGGCTTCCCGTGTTGAATGACCAAGTATTATTTTAGCCCAATAACAAAAGTATAATTCCATAGCACATTACTTTTGGAAATTATGAATGCCCCCCCAGTTTGACTGTGGTATCTTGTGTGCCCCCCCTATATATTGTTTCTAGAGTCGCCACTGTTTGCACCTGTCTGTATCATCCCTCAGCTGTGAGGCATTGTGAGGTACAGACAGCCCCCAAAGTATTCCCTGCTACTGAGGTCCTACCCGACCTGCTCACCTGGTTCCTGACATACATGACAAGAGTTATTTCACAAATCTTCCTTCGGACTTGGGTCCTGTAACTTAAGCTGTGATCTTCTTACAACTCCTTCATAAGAGCCACTGGTTTTCTTTACATTTTTCATGTGAACCATAAATAGAAGACAAAGGAGGTATTCTAAATAGAAGGAGAGAGTTTAAGAAGGTGACGGTAAGAGGTGAGTGCTTTCTCCTGACCTGTCTCAAGAAACCAAGGCTACAGTAATTTCAGAGTGGCTGCAATCAGAAGATCCTTGTAAATTACAGATCAAGGTGTCAAAGATGTTCCATAACAATAATGTTAAATTATTAAAATATGAGTGAAAAAGTGTTGGTCACCCAGCAAGTGGAAATGTGTATGTGCCATATTTGTTATAATTGAGTAATTTCAGAAATAATCAAATGATCCCCACTGCCTCCTCAATAATCCATGTGTCTAGGTCTTTAAGAGCACTAGATGGCAAAATGTATTCTGACACTCCCTATATTGGTCCACTAACATTGTTATGGTGGAAAATTGATTAGATAACCCAGACTTATGCCACACGGATCTAATTTTCCCAAAGTCAACTTTTAGACTAAAAAAGTAAAGCACAAGCCATTATGGGTTTTAACGAATGTTTTTATTTGCGTTAAGAGTTGTGATGACAAAAGTTACCTTTAGGAAAGTAGAAAATGAGGAAGCACCTATGAGTTGGAGAAAAGTGGGTCAGTGATGTTGTCCCCAGTTCCCTTACTGATGTCAACACATAACACATCACTCTTCCTGCTGGGCCAAGACCCAACACCATCAAGCAATGGGACTAGAGAACTGCATTTGGATTGGGATCCTGTGGGTCCCATTAAAAAACTTGTGGAAGCCTCGTTTTCATAGAGGCGGGAGAGAGAGGAAGCGGAAGTCATGCATGTAGCGCTGAGGACAGGTTGATATTAGACATCCAACCTGTTTTGGAGCAGGCCCATTTCAGGCATATAAGTCCTAATTATCTGTAAATAAATGTATTGGAATAGAAACTTTCGGGAGCGGGAAGGAGTGGTACACGCATGTTGTGGGAGTGGGCGGGATTGGACACACATGTTGCAGACGAGGACAGGATTGGACTCATGTTGCGGGAGGCGGGGGGAGTGGAGTGGAGCACACATGTTGCAGGAGTGGGCGGTAATGGCCAGAAATTCCGTGGGAGTGGGCAGGAGTAGGATTAAGAAAATAGTCCCGCGCAGGGCTTTAAAGGGGACCACCAGTACATCACACAGTCACAAACCAATTTACTGACAATTAATTTTCTTGAAAAGCAGCACTCAATAAAATGATTATATATCAATCAATTACTTGACATTTCTGTCAATTCCAAAAATTAAATTCTACCAAATAATATTCGAAGACCTAAACAGCATCTAATTTTTTTATTTTTTTTTATAGTTTTCAGCCGAGCCAACTACTTTGCATTTTGACTTTGATGTGCTGAGCCACTATGAATAGACAGACTGTATGCCCAGTGTATGATTTCCTTATGTAAACAGTTCAAGGGGTAATTTATATGTCTTCAGTCTAGGAATGTTGAAATGGGTAACTTTTCATGAAAACAAAGCCATGCTAGGATTTTACAAATTTTCTTTTTAATATTTGGAGATTTAATCATATTACTTACATTTGATAAATGATTAGATATTAAGCTATTAAAACAGCAGCTGATAACTCAGGTATTACCGACCACACATCATGCATTTAGCTCAAAACTGTACCAGCAAACATACCCACTTACCTTTATAAAAAAAGATGGTTTTGTTTAGGCATATGTTAAAAGGATGGATTTTCTATAAAAAAAATAAAAGGAGATTGTGCAATCTTGAATAACAATGGAATTTCCTTTTGTTCATGATTCCACAATAAACAAATAGCAGTACTGGATATTTATAGGATTGCCTTCAGATATCTTTATTAAATAACCATGACAATGAATTGAAACAACGTTGATATTTGAATGTTAAAGGTACTCTCCAGTTCAGTTTTGCATGGACTGTAATGCATTTTAGTAAATGCCAAGACATGCAGGTATTTTTTATGTATGGGAGTTTGAAAATTTGACTTCTGTATGGCAGCTTCTACTGAAAATAGGAAGCGTATTATATATATTATATATATATATATATTTATTTAGTATATATATTTATTACACATGCCCAGCAGTATTCCCATTCTGCTCAAAGAGAGCTGAGTTCTCACTGAAGTTGATAGGAGTAGTGGCAGCCAATCACATTAACACTAGTTGAACACTGATGGTTTGCTAGCATACACGTGATTGGCTGCTGCAGATTTTAATGGGAACAGTTTTGAGCATGTCCATAAAGTACGCTTCTTGATTACACTTCCTGGTTTCAGCAGACATAGCTAGGGGAGGAGCTAAATAAGAAAGAGCTTGCATTCTCTAATTTCAATAACTAAACAATGGCTGCACCAATATGCATGTACTGAGGTCCCTTAAAATGGACTCTTACATGGATTAAAATAATATAAAAAAACTAGAACTAAAATGCTTCTTTAAGGAACTGATAATTGTAACAGTGAACAACTTACCTGCAGGTGCTACAGCCGTAGCAGCCTCCCGCAGACACTGCCAGCCAAGATCCTCACGCATGCGCACGCCACTCCTACAATAACCGGCCATTTCTCTGTGTATTTATGCAAATAGCTTGAGGCGGGGTTATCTGCCTGGGGGCTATTTGAGGGATCCTTAGCGGTCCACTCACTGCCTGTTAAAGAGTTTATGCTTTGTTTCTCTGGGCTCAGTTATTGGTTTGTGTTGCGCCGACTCTTTTGACTCTTTTGACTCTTTTGACTCTTTTGACTCTTTTGACTCTTTTGACTCTTTTGACTCTTTTGACTCTTTTGACTCTTTTGACTCTTTTGACTCTTTGTTGTCCTGACTTCTCCAACCCTTGATTTCGGCTTTGTTTCATGGCAATCCTGACTTCTCCAATCCTTTTTTTTTTTTATAAATTCTCTGTTTATTGAGCTGTGTATAGTAAAAACAACAGATTGCAGCAAGCTGCAGCAAGGATGAACACAAGTGGTGCAGTCATAACATAGCATACAATGATCCGCGTGACCGCGTTACAGCCAGAGAGCCACACAAACATCACTCATAGGAGGCAAAATAGCAGAGAATGTGAATGGTAGGCACAATGAAGATTACAGACAAATGCCTAGGTTACAATGTCAATTCAAGAAACATGTTAAACACATTGCAGGAAAACCATTCCCAGTAATCAGAGGTACGCAGAGATGTGTGAGCCAAAAAAGTGAACACCCTGCACAGCAAGAACAACCAAATTGAGGTAAGATTTCAGAAACTTCTCCAATCCTTGACCTCGGCTTTGTCTCACGATTATCCAGACTTCTCCAGCTCCTTACCTGGCTTCATTTTGGTGTGCCTCTCTGTACCATTTTGCCTGCCTCTGGCTCGTGCACAGGTTCTGCACTGTGGATCCTTGGCTACTGATCCTGACCATCCCTGGCCGTTACAATAATATCATCTCTACAATGGTTCCAGTATGACTTGTCTTGGGAGATGTTAAAGTGATGAGATGTATTTTGAAGGTGATGTAGCTCTAGAACATGTAACACATTACCTACCTGTTCGTTAAATGTGACCATCATGATATCTGAATGATGAGACCACCAACAGGGGTGTCTGGGATATAAATACAAGTGCTTTGTTCTCCTTTGGAGATATTCCTATGGACATTTACTGATACAAAGCAAGTTTAACAATTCAGTTAGCTTAATAATGCTAAACTCAAATGTGTTATGGGACAGACATGTCATTAAGACACAGCCAATGGGTTAGAAGGTGGGGCAAACAGTTCTAAGCTACCATTTGTTTTGTATTTTAGTGTACAGTTTAAACACGTGAATTGCTTTGAATTGTGCCTTTTCAGTTTTATAGGGTTCAACTTATAAAACAAAAAAATATGCATCCTGTATTTTGCATAAAACTAAACCTTTCACATGTGTTATAAATTAGTGCGATTTAGTAGCCTACATTTACCTCACCCATTTTGTTTTAATGTTTTCGGCGCTGGAAACGCTACATTATAGTTAATTGTGCTAATTTATTCTAAACATGAAAATTACCGCTTAGTATTGATAAGTTATGCCAGATGTACCTATTAAACTAATATTGTCTACTATACTGTATGTCGCATAATTTTTGACACGCAAGTAGGTATCAAATACTTTAGCAAGATATGTATTATTTTTGACTTTTTTCATTATTTTATTTTGTTATGTAATTAAAAGAGGAGGAGAGTGGGATAAAGTGGAACATTCAAGAAATATACCTTCGATTATGAAACAGTTTGGGCACCAGTTAATAATGCCTGCCTGTGTTTTGAACACGTATCTCAGTCATTGTGAGGTTTCCAAGAACAGACACAAAAGGTTGCTTTGCCAAGTTGCAGCGCAATGTTGTCTCTCCCGTAGGGGAGCTTCCTGTAGAGAAGGTTAAATAACATAGCATTACCGGATTTTCCCAAGTTCCAGCTTAGCAACTGCTTTGTCTTTTTACAAAATAATTCAACTTGAAGTTCACTGATGAATAATGCAAGAAGCACATAGAGTACGGCACAGCTCATAGTTCTGTTTTCACTACATAAGAAACAAAACGGTGCTAATAAATGTAAACATTCCGTCTTTAAAAATGCTCGAAAATCAGTTAATATTTGTCAATTTCACAAAACCCAAAAATGACAATGGTTGTTCCCACCAGCATGTTGGGGTTTGGTTTACAAGCGTCACCTTATTTTGATCCAGTTTCATTCTTGCTTGCCTTGCAAATATCTGAAGAAAAGAATTTTACTTATAGAAACATGAACCTTGATGAATGGAGACAAAAGTACACACTGAATATTAACAAGATCTACAAAGTATACTGAATGGCTTATAAACTACTATTGCATTATAATATATATAGAAAACAGTGCTGGCAAAGGGTAAATAAAAGTTATGGAGACAATTTACCGAGCAATATAAAAACAAAGCGGAGAAAATTGCAAATGCTAGCCTTTAAATTGTAGCCTTTATTAGTTTGAATATGGCCCTGTATAAAATCAACCTATACTTGTTCAGTAAATCTCTTCATATATCATAATATGCAAACCAACCATATGTAGGAAGGACTATCCTTAGGCTGTATTTTATTTGTGTAGCGGATATAACATTCAGCAATGGCCAATTTCCACTATTTCCACTAACAAGTGTTAATGTTAATGGCTAGAAAAATGCCTTAAAGACAATTTAATGACCGGTGTTAAAAATACCTTAAGGAGACGTTCCAGCTCCAGAGCCCCAATGGGGGTGCTTTTTGCACATGAGGAGTCTCACTAGAACTTTGCTGGTTAGTAATGCATTTGAATATGGCCCCATTGCTTTGCAGTCCTTGTGACCCCTGTTCCTTGTCGTCTGGTGGGAGAGCAAGCAGACCAGTGGGATATATAAATACCTAGATTATAATGTATTATACTTTATATTTCCGCATGCAGAGAAAGAAGTTAGCCTTACACTTATGGAACACCAAATATTGAAACAGCTGTCCAAGTGTAGATGCATGTTGATTTCAATTGCTAACTCAACGACAGACTGTACCACATGGTGAGTTAGCAATTGGTTATTGGTTAAATTCAATTAGATGGATATAGCACGCAATTATATTATTTTTCTGGACTCCGTTTAATACGCTTTTAACATTTTTAGTGCATCATTTGATGAATTCACTTCATGGGATAACCTAGTATTTTCTTTTCTGCTGTGCTGAATAAATATACCTTGCTTTATGCGTCCCATAGAACTATATATATGCAGCCTTGCACAGCATGCCTATTAGTAAAAGAATGGTGGAATGGGCTGCCATTCCAAGAAGTTGCACATTTTCTTAAATGAGCTCCCGCCAGGCCACCGCAAACTTTTTAAAACACAAATATTGTTATTGGATGGTTAGCGGTTTAGAAATATGAGCTGTCGGCTCAATACTCAGCTAAACATTTCGGTTAAAATACTAAGAACAAGGTCAGATAGGACAGTCAGCGAAGAAATTTATGTATTTTAAGTATTTACATATTTAAGTTGAAGTTAACACAAGAAATCAATAATGTATGGTCTCTAAATGTGTAAGTATCTTTCTTTCAACAAAAAGTTGGTCCTCCATATGTTCCTTGAGTCTCTTGTAGCACAATGGATGAGACCTAAGAAGAACATCTACTTCCTTGCCAGTCCTCAATTGCAACAATATCCTCTGGGTCATTGAGGTTGAAGACTAGATAAATGCTCCCACCTTTTTCCACAAAGGCACACACAAGTTTCTGGCAAAAAAATTGGCAGCCCAGTATGTCCTATATATATAGGACTCTGATTATGATACTGAAAATAGAAGAGTTACTATTGAGTTACTGTTGCTTAACCCCTTAATGACAAAGCCCGTATATGTACGGGCTCAAAATGCGTTGTTTTCAATGGGTTTAGGGACCGCCCATTGTCCTTAAGGGGTTAAGAATTAAAATGTATGGAATAAATAAATCTATAAGATTGAGCAGTCTGTTAGTGAAAAGCTTCATCAAATAAATTCTCTCTCTTAAAAACTAGATTCCAAAAAGATACAATTCAGCAATATTTTAATTACTTGTTAATTGTTTCAATATCTCTAGGATCATTTTCAAATACAAATAAAATTACACTTCTTAACTCATACATTTACAAGGAATTGATGAACTATTTAAACACTGGCGTATGTATAATTTACATTACACATAGAAAAAAACAACACACAAATACATTGGACATATGTGGAAAAGCATGAAAGAAAATATCTTACTAAAAGTCAAGGAAATCTTTACCACAGGGTCCAAACCTCAACAGAGGCTATACACTACTGCTCAATTAATTTGCTTTATGGGGCCCGACACCAAAGATTTGTACAAAACTCCATGATAGCCCAAACCACACTAGTCCCTGGTCCCATAACCTCATATAGCGTATTAATTTATTAGTCAATTAAGGAGCCAATCAACACACTTCCTGTCCAAAGTTTAACAGGATAATGTCTTTGGCAATACGATCGTGCCCCCTAGTGGTTCATTAAGATAATATTATCAATGGACATTCATATTATACTACTCTGTCTCTTATATGGTGTATAACATTAATATGTATAGGATATATACATCATTGGTTAAAACAAAAGCAAATTGAGCTATGAGAACTTTTGAAGCACCAAAAAACACAATGTATCCATCAAGCAAAAGTGAAAAATAAACAATAAAACCCATCAGTCCAACATATTGTACACAGCAACAACAGAATTGTCAGTTCTTATAGACACCAACATTAATTAGAGCCCAGAAATTGTGCCCAGGAGAGACACTGTGGCCTAAACCATTAGCTGTGTATACCATATCTTCTTCAGATAGAATAAGCTCCACCTTTGTGATACATTAAGACACTTAATTTTGAAGTAAAGTGTAGGAGAACTGACTCCTGTGTGGTTCTGATGGGATAGTCTTCCGCCCCTTGAATCCCCTTTGTCATTGCAACCCAAAAAGTTCTACGTCCAGGCAGGAGCACCATATATGAGAGTAGTCCCCCCTATCTCCTTGGCAACACCAGCATCCATCCATTTGTAATTGGTAAATATACAGTATATTGCAGTCATGGGCACACTATATCATTGTGTAAGCACTTTGTATGAGGTCTCCTGTATCTGACATAATAAAACAGTGGTAAAAAAAAAGCCATCATTTTCTGTCATTATTGTTTCCCACAGCTTGATGTAGTAGGGATCAAGCTTCACCAAGCACAATGGTTTTTAAATTAAAATTATGAAATGACCTGGTGAGTCTTCAAATTTGGTCTGGTAACATAAATCTGTTTAACAAAATAACTAATGCACTATCACTACTACTAACATTTATAATAATAATAATCTGGGATTATTCTATGCCCTTCTAAATAAAAGTGGGTATCACAATGGGTATCCAAAATCTGTGACAAACATAAAGTCACCAGGGATTACAGGAATGGAAAGGGAGGAAGGTCTTCATAACTCATTTTACTTAACTTGCTCCAGAATACTTGAACATTTTGTTTGTGCAATACGGTATTGTCCATGTGCCAAATTAGCAAACTAAACAATGTATCTAAAATTCAAAAGCTCTGAAAAGGTTAGTATCTAGAAGAAACAAACAGAAGAACAATTGTTTGCCAAATGCCAATTTTATACAAAAAAGCACATACAGGCTGTACAGAGAATACATTACTTTGTGTGTAGAACATTTAGGAACCATTACCCTAACAAAATAACACAATTATTTTAACTGGCAAAATGTGTTAAATCATGAATAGAATAACATCTGCTTCATCAATCCCTTCGTAGTTTATAAATAAAATATTTTCAGTACATGTTCATGTCGAAAATAAATAATATTTTTAGTAAAGTTTACATGATCTTTGCTGATTGACTTATAGCAAACTATTTGCTGGAGTACTGAATATCTCTTAAGTTCACGAAAGTCTACCAATTAGCTACACTACACATGCTTATGTCTACAGTTACTCATCTTCTGCCTTGTCTTCTTTTTTGCAACCTTGTATAGCTGTCTATTTATAAAAGTAAAGATGCTGAATGGTAAAATTCTAAACCAACAAGTGTTCATAAGACTGTAAATGAAGAATAGTTTGAAGGAATTATCTAAATAGTTGGATCAACTGATTACAAATTTCTTTAATTTCCTGCTGTAAATATAAACATGACTAACATTGTTGTGAAATGTATTGAAATAGGTCTGTTAAATTGCTCAATAAGTAAAGTCAATCCTGGAATCTCAACACGTTCTAATCCACTGTCTATGAGCAGTAGCTACATCTTAGTTATTGAAATAACACTGCTTCCACTAATTTTGATTTATTATCTAATAGTCACTTAAACTTCTTACAAATGGCTAAGTGGGTTTTTTCAAAAGAATCTCAAAAATAAAAGTGGATGAGTCAGTAGAAACAGATGGAGTATATCAAAAGTTATCAAGAGAGCCTTGGTTGTATATAGTACTTTTTTATAGGTTTTATTATATTTTTACAAAGATGTACATGAAGGACACAATCTAGATGGCCAAGTCTAAGTCCACAGCCAATGTGCATGAGCAGATAAAGCCCCCCCATCACCATTAACCGAGCAGCCTCTTATCTATTCCCTGGGCTAGTCCACTCAGTATGTTATATCCTTTGAGTGAGAGGGTAGTAGTGAAGAGGAAGAGGAAGATAGCAGATCTCGTCGTAATAAAGATAATTGCAGAGAAAAAGTAAGAGAAAAAAATGAAATAAGAATAAATAAATACTTAAAGTGGGAGGGGGGAAGAGGATGGGGCGCACCATGGAGATCCACACCTAGCATCCCAGGTAATACACGTTAACCCTGAACTCCACCTATAGCCAAGGCCCTGAGGCTACATCTATACTTATGTACTCATTTCACTAGTGTTTCAAACTACTCAGACCCTGTGAATTCCATCCACCCAAGTAAGTTCATGGTGTATGAGGTAATTTGAACAGATTCAGACTTAATAAGCTGGTAATATCGGAATAGTTGCATGGCTTCATTACCAAAAGACAAGCTCAGCTTGAACCATTTTGCCACCCTGTGTGACATGCAAGATCCTGACTAGGGAAGACAATCGAAGAACACCCAGCGAACACCCCGCATCCCTGTTGGGCAGTCTGTATTATAAGAGAGCGACAGGAGCGGTGAATAAATGATGAGAATAGAACTTCCCCGCGCCTGCCCAACCAAGCACTCACAGTGGCTCTAACATGAGGATGGCCACCAAATATTCACCTAGCCTGTAACAGACACAGGATATTACCTAGAGGAATTAAAAAGAGAAATTGTTCCAGCATAATCCACTGCCTCTGGGTTGGCCCAACATTCTATTGCGTGCCTGAGGTGGGTAGCCTCATAGTGCAGAAGAACCAGGGCCCCTCCTCTCTTATGCAAGACACAGGACCTTCCACCTGAGCCTAGGGCTCTTACCCCTCCACACATAACATTTCATTTTGGTTTAAAGGCTCTGAAAGAATGAATTTGAAACCCTTGCCAAAGAATGTGAGGGACAAACTATGTCTTCAAATCACTTTTCAGCCTTGCCAACAAAGGGAGGAAATTTTCTGTGTATAGGCGGGAGAGATCCCTAGAGACACAAATTCCCAAATACTTCATTCTATCAGAACATCTCCTAAATGGGAAGAATTCTCTCAAGGCTGAGCCTTCAGCAGCCCAAACTGATAAATTAAAGATTTTTAGATGTATCCATATTTATACAGCCAACATTATGTCAAATGCAGAAACCTTCAGATGATCACACCTGTTGTAAAAACCATGAATATTCAGATTTTTCAGGGGCTCAGCATACAAAGGTTATAAGGGGCAGCCCTACTGTGTCCCATTTGTAGGAGCAAAAGACAGAGTATAGAGTATCAATGAAGCTCTATATATCACCAGAATCATTCTCTGAAAGTTTTCCCCAAACCCATCTGTGACAGGTTTGTTGCCATAAAATATCAATCCCCCTCCAAAATTAAAGTTAAACATAGTCACCATATGTTGCAACAATGTCTGACAAATGATCTAGGGGAAAGCCATCTGGCTCGGGAGCCCTACCTGATTTCATAGATTTAATTGCTGTAATTCTTTTCCTCCAAGCACTCTGTCCTAGCAGACTCTTACTTGAAAGAGATGTGCTCAGCATATTTCTAATATTTTGCACACTAAGCCAGCCATCCCTGACATAAATTGTATAGGGAGCTATACTACTCTCAGAATGCTTCCACTATTTCCGTTGGAGCCGACACCACCCTACCCATAGACGACTCAATTATAGGGATATGTTTGTTGCTGTTTTTTGTGAAGTTCCCTTGCTAGCCATGTTCATAAAACACCCTCTTTGCTAATAGAAATGATAGGTGGATCCTTCCGTTATGGACAGTGGATATGCGACAGCTGAGGAAAAGCAAGTCGGCACATACAGTATGTCTTCAGAGAGGAAAAGTTCATGAGCTCTTTCTAGAGCTGTGATTTGCCTGGTCAACGCATCAATCTCCGGAGTGTGTTGCTCTTTAATCTGGTTGCCCAATTCAACAAAAAATCCAGAATAACATGTGTGTCTCAAATGGTTGGTATAAGCACTTCATCTGCCCTATTTTCCCTAAAATAATTTTGTTGTGTCCACTCCTGCCTCTGTTGACCCACGGGCCTTCTCGTTCAGTCTGATGATATCATATTTCTAGTTCTGTACTATACATTGATGTGTTATTTTTCTCTTCCCTCCTATTCATACATCCTGCTCTCTGATGAGACATTGAGTCTTGGAAACAGACGGTGATAATCTTTGTATTTTTATGTATACACATAGGAACTAAGAAACATAGAATTTGACGGCAGATAACCATTTGGCTTATCTAGTCTGCACATTTTTCATGATGTAAAGATTCAATCAGTTCTTGGTATCATCTTAGATTCAGGATAGCTTCATGTCTATCCTATGTATGTTAAAAATCCCTCTTTTAACATCTACCAATCTACCAATGCAAACCATTCACCATTTTTGTAGCCCTTCTCCGAACTCTCGTATGACTCTTGATCTGTAAAATGGCTGAACTACACTCTATACAACCTGGCTCCCTGCTTGCCTTGTCGAACACTTTATTACATTCCCTGCTTACATTTAAGTCTTCATTGGCCTTCTGTGATTAAGGCTTGTAAAAGTTTACAACATTTCACCAATGTATTTCTACGCAGTTTTGAAAGTCAAATATACCTTAAAAATGTGAAATTAGTAGAAAGGAATGAGTCATAGTAAAATGTGGAATATTTAAATACAGTATCAGCCATTTGTCAGTTTAGGCAAAAATGTAATCACTTGTACAGTGCATTATGCAACATCTTTCACAACAGGAAATGTGAATGTGGACTAATTAAGGCTTACATAAATGCCTTTGGTTTATCTGTTTTCAAGTATATTAATGAATCCATTAGGTCATTAAATAAATATCCGCTTTTGAGTATACGGCTTGCTACAAGATTCTTACTAATAAACCAACAGCAATGCTTTTATAAACTTTACTGTAAATGTTGATAAAACTTTATATTCTGTTATTTATTGAAAGTCTGTTACATGTGATTACTAAGCATTCTAAACATTATATTTAAAGAATATACATCTTATTATGAACATAAACTCTCTAAAAGGCACTGTTCACTGTACAAACACATTATTTTTCTGAAAGGAAAACAAAACAAAAATATAAGCAGTTATCTTAAGTAGAAGCTGCAGCTCCAAAGCTCTAGCCACCTCTCAAATATATCTCCTGGACAGGGAATAGCTGCGGTTGGGCAAAGATACACATAAAAATGGGGGGATTCTAAAGAATACTCCACGCATTTGCAAGGGGGGCACCATTATAATTTTAAGGGATCTCTCGGTTATATGCATTAAAACAGATATGATGGCTAAAGTGTTCCATGAACTTTTTCTCATTCAGTTATATAGATTCATGATACATAAATGCTCTATCTGTCCATTAAAGCTATTTTAATGGCATACCACTTAGCTTACATACCATTTACATTAAATTGTGAATTTAGATATCTCTACTTCGGAAAAACAATAACGGTTGAATTGTAAATTAAATGTTTGTTGTGCATGCCAAATGAAGTTAGCCAGGGAGGCCTGACATATTCTGGCCAGAGGGATCAGGTAAAGTAAAGTGTCATCCCAGTCCCTTGCCCCCCCATAATAATATATGCACTAGAACATACACACTGACCAGAACAGACACTTACTAAAACATCCTCACACTATCATCACACCTCACTTGTTTTTTTACAAAGTTTCTAGCTCTTTCTAAATACCAACTAAATGGTCAAAAATTAGTTACTGTTTTGAATCTTTCTTTAGAAATTGCATGATGTTATGATTCATTTATTATATATTTATGTAATGCTAATTAATTACAGTGACAAAAGCATGCTGAAATATAACTATTAGACAAGAAATTGTACATTAAATTTGTCAGAATTTGGTTTTACAAAAAAAGAAAAAGGGCTGCTCACTCTTAAATGCCTGGGCCTATTTCTTGTCCCAGTCCGGGCCCGGGTTGGGTTGAAGTATGTAATATTAAGGTAAACAGTGCGGAGTGACGTTGTGTCCTGGAAAAGTATTCCACTCTTTAATAGCCTGCACATTTGCTATACAGGACATAAGGGCAGCCAGGGCCAGATCAGTGATTTCAGCAACTGATAGCTTCATCAAGCTTTGTTGACCCCCATGTCAAGTGTAATTGTGTATTGAGATGAGTACAAAAGTATGGGGGAAGGCTAGAAAATGTTAACGTGACACACAAATCAGAAAAGCCCTAAATGTTTTTGTATTTTAGAAGATTTTAATGAGAAAATTACATTATGAACTGCACAGTTACCTGGAGCACACCATGCAAAAGAACCATATACTAGGTTAGTCTGGGGGGCTTCTGAGACCATCACATACTTTTAGTCAAGGACAGATAAAGCAATTTTGTCAAGATATCATGCAAACCATTCAAAACTGTTTTTAGATTTTTTCTATGTTTTATTCCATATAAGTGAATTGTGTTCTGCTTGCCGCTTGATAAATAGGCATATTTGAGTGTAATTGTAGAATGCTGAAAATAAGATTGCTATGGGATGCCAACATTCCTTTAAAAATAGTTGTTAGTCTGGGCATATACCAAACCTGAAAAGTAATTTCTCAATTTTTCATTCCATATATCTGGCATTGCCTTGTAGAAATGCAGCGTTAGAAAAATGAGCTGTTCGCAACTATGCATTGTCCATCAGTTAACAAAATATTCTATGCTTTAAATGCCAGCAAATTAAAATAACTGGGCTGAGCATTAAATAACTCTGTATTCAAAATCTACACCTTCTGTGGAATGATAAATACAAAGAAATAAAGATATAACAGATGATTCTATTATAAGTCAGTAACAACATGTTCAAGTAACTCCACTACCAAGTGCATTTAGGCATTAAATGGGTAATATGATATTTGTTAAGAGAATTATGGAAACTTCTCATATGAAAGTTATTTTTCCATATTACAGTAAATATATTTTAGATAGGTTAAAATAAAACAAATCATAGCAATGTATGCTATATGTAGTGATAATTTTAAATGTATTTTTTTAAATGTATTTTTAAATTATCACAACATATAGTATACAGTACTATGGTATGTTTTATTTTAGCCTAATACATTAGATGAATATAGAGCTTTTACGTTGAGCTTTTACAGACACAAATTTGACATGAAATTGGTAATCTTATTATTTTGTTTGAACAGCTGTTTTAGGAACTTTTGTGAAAATGGTAAACAAATTGTCAGACTGATCTCAGGAACAATAAACTGATGCAGTAATCAAACTCACAAAAATCAAATTGTTTAATCATATATGCTTGTCTTGGCCGCAAGCAATTAAAATATTCTCTTAACGTGTGATATTAAATGAAAAACAAGATATCACAGGATTCAGTGATATAGACAATCCACACCTTTATCAAGTTAGGCTCAAGGAAAAGGTAATATAACCTGAAATTTTGTGAATTGGGCTATGGTTCCTTAATAAACAATGAAACATAAAAGCATGAATGATATGCGCACTTCTGAACTGTATACAAAACGTGACAGAATTGTTCTGAACCTGGTCATAACAACACAAGGGTTGTTTAGGAGGAATTAAACAAGGAAAACCTATTTTAAAGTTGAGATTTGCAGGTATATTTGAAGAAATGTTCCACAACTCATTGTCTATATAATGCATTATAACGGGCCAACCCCAGTGTGTGTCTGACTTAGTTGAACTACGCATTATGCAGAATGATCTAAATCTTGTTAACCCGTGAAACCTGCAAATTATGTCAGTGAGTTGAAACCATCTCTCCTACAATCTCATCTATCATTGAAATACCAAATGAACTGTATTTCTAGTGTGGACAGTATTCTATTGGCTACCCAATGTTAGTTGTTAGTAAGAATATTGTACTGGTAGTTAATAAATCCTTTAAACTGCATTTGTAGAGAATGCTCTCTTATCATAGCCAAAAAAATATCAGAAGTAGGGGCGCATAAACATGTGGAGAAAAAATAAAATATAATAGTGTAATAAAATAAGAATTGATATTAGTGATAATCAATAATAATCAGTGATAATCAATTCTCTTATCATAGCCTCTGGAAATTCAGAACACTTTCCTTTTGTACTATTTTTACACCTTTTACTTATTTAAATGCATCATTAAGAACATGAGTCTGATTATCTGGTGTAGAATATATATATATATATATATATATATTATATATATATATATATATATATATATATATAGAAACATTAAGTTTAAATCACACTAGCATCAAACTATACAGTCAACTTTTTCTAAACTTGTCAACATGGCAATATAAGTGTCCTTTTCTTACATTAATTAATAACATAAGCATGTTTAAAGTGTGTCTTCATTTAAATTAAAATAAAAAGGCACTATTTTTATATCTACATTTTTTGGTAAATAGTTCTAAAAAAGGCCCATTATTGTTCTACCAAAAATTCTACAGAGAAGCAGTTATTTTTAATAAATGTATAAATAAAAAAACAAACATAGTTAATATATAGAGAATTCATATTTTTACAAAGCTCAAATAGAATATAAGCAATAACTCTTAGTATTGTTTCATGGAGGAGCTTTAGGTTATGCTTAAAAATGAACATATTCTGCTACTTGATGACTGAAGGAACATTCAACTATTGGTAGAATTGTACAAAAATACTAATTACAGTAGATATCTACCTGTTTACCATACTTAATTATCCTCCAGCATTACCTCCACCAAAAATGAATTTTTGCTTAATGTCTATATTACAAAGAAACCCCACAAAATGTCTTCTGGAAATAAGAAGTCCTATATGAATTCTGGAATTCTGGAAGTCTACCCATATGATCTTAAAGCCAATTTTTGTTTACCTCATACCCATATATTGTCAACGTGAATTGTATCAGTAGCTTGTTGAATGCATGGATAATTTGTTTTCCAGCCTTTTAACTAAAACATGTATATGTACTAGTTTTTTATATTATTTTTATTACCACATAACCCTTTCTTACTCCTTATTCTTCCTGTCTCTCAGTCTAGTCTTTCACTTTGCAGGAACAATTGAGAATTACAAATCTGTTACTTGACCGATCCCAAGGCGCCAGGTCACTTTTTAGCCATTTTCCTTACTGCCTGGATAGGGGTAGCTAGATCTTTGTCTTCATCTGAGATACACCCCTTAACCTCAAGTACTGTTCCAAATGCACAAGGTATGTAAATACTGTAGAGGTAACGTGTTATTACTTAGGAGACAGTATTTATTTTTTTCTGGTTATTCATGTACTCATGGATTGGGTTTGTCTGTTTTAAATATCCCATCACACACCTGACTTATTAATGATTTAATAACCGATGACTTACTGTATAGATTTCTTTGACATTCAGATAAGAGAAAGTGATCAGTGCGCTAGCGTAAATCTATAAATAAACAGAGTCAAATTTACAACAACCTGATGTACCCAGACAATGAGGTTTAAGCTTCAACAAAGTTTGATATACACATGGGAAAAAGAGACAAAAATGTAAAGTGTAATATTGTCTTCAATATTTGAAACTTTTATTAGTAATACAAGCAGATTTATTGAGTGAGGTAGAAGGTACCTTACAAGATTGTGGATCCAATGGCAGCTCCAATGTCTAATAATGATAAGATCTAGCGTACAAGATATCACAAATACAGTATATATAAAGGCATACATATAGCATAATATTGTCTTCAATATATTAATTGTTTTACTTCAATAATGCACTCACATTTATAGAATATAAAAACAGGCACATCAGAAAGTTCATAAGGTCCAGTAGGCCAGTTTCATATTCCCAACATGTTTTGACAACAGCCCAAACAAATGAAACAAAAATAAATAAAACTACAAAATACATTTCTTAGACGTGTTTGTCTTCTGGCCCTGACAATGGCTTTGTTCGGCCCATGCTACATACAGATTGCCTATCCCATATCTAGCTTGCTTAACCCATGTGACTTGAGATCTCATTAGAGTGATATTATTAACAGGTTCACACAATTGACTACCGAGCCCTCTGGCTTTATTCCAGATGATTACATAGATCTCTGACAAAAATGGAGTAAATTAGCTACCAAATATTTATAGTTTAAAACAGAATTATATGGCAGGTAAATGAGTGTTTTTACTCAAGTGGGATACATACAATTTTCAACTAATTTCAAACATTTTGAAATCAAGTTTCTAGAAGGTGGGTGACAGTGCCAGAATACGAAAACAAGGAGGATGTTCTTTTCAAAATGTTTTTAAAGAACATTGTTTCAGGATAGTGTAATGATGGGAAATTAATTATTTAGCACGTGTCTTATATTCTACTAAGGAGGAAGTAACGGATTTCCATTATATTTCTAACAAATGTAGTATTCTATTCCAGCTAAGAAGTATTGTGTAAAACTAACACATTTTTCATGAGATTCTGGATTTTGGCTACTGCAGCAGTTATTGAAATGATAGGGCAGCACAAGTGTAACTATACAACCAACAAAATAAGTTGATTCACCTTAATACATACAAAAATGAAAAAACAAAGCCTCAAAAATTAAATATTAAAATTAAATATTCAGTTATGCTTATCCCTTTCAATACATTTTCCTTTGTGGGTAAAATTTTAATTTTCTGATGGCACTGTTAGAATTAAAAAGACGAACCAGTATCTATATGCAGATGATACCCAAATCTACCTGTCTTTTCCTGAGCTCTCTTCATCTCTCATGTCCCGTATTACCAATTGCTTGTCTGCTATTTCTTCATGGATGTCAAAACGCTACCTGAAACTTAATCTTTCTAAAACTGAACTCACCTTCCCTCCTTGCAGCCGCTCGCACCTAAAAAACCATCTCTCCCATAAGCCCATTCCTCACCAAATAATCTACAAAAACTCTGCTTCATTAACTTATCATTTCCCTCCTTGACTACTGCAACACTCTTCTGGTTGGCATTCCACTGTCTCGACTCTCTCCTCTACAGTCTGTCATAAATGCTGCTGCTAGGCTTATCTTCCTTGCACGCCAATCCTCTTCTGCTTCCCCACTCTGTGAAATCCTCCACTGGCTCCCTATTACATTTAAAATCCTGGTACTAACTTATTATCTTTAATTTATACAGTGCCAACAATTTACGCAACGCCCTCCATAACACTGCTCCTCCATACATTTCTGCCCTCATAAGCAAATACTCTCCTACTCTATGCTTACGTTCTTCCCATGGGCTAATGCTCTCCTCCTCACTTATCATCTCTTTCTTTTCCCGTCTACAAAATTTAATTCAGACTGCCCAATATCTCTGGAATCTACTTCCACCAAACCTTTAGCATTCAACCTCCCTCCCAACATTCAAAAAACATCTCAAAAGTCACTTCATCAGAGAAGCACACCATCTTAGCTGCTAGAACTTCC
Organism: Spea multiplicata; assembly: GCA_009364415.1. Lineage (NCBI taxonomy): Eukaryota > Metazoa > Chordata > Amphibia > Anura > Pelobatidae > Spea > Spea multiplicata. The sequence continues at coordinate 27,986 of VKOC01002389.1, read as the reverse complement.
TTGTCACTGATAAAACCACCGCACTACCTCTCACCCTTTCTCTGTGCCTTATGTTTGTCACCCCATTCCCTAATAATTCCCATAATATTAATATGCTGGACACTGCAAGTGGCTTTATCTTCTTTACTCAGTCTTGGGTTGTTCCAGCCAGCAGTGTTATAATGTTGCACTACTTTGGGGCATGCAATTCATGCAAGAGAGCACTCTGTCCACATTCTATGAGACCATTTACTATAATTCAGTTTATGGGAAGACTAGCAAAAGGAGGCAGGGGCAAAGCCTTGGTTCTCATTTCAAGATTTTAGTCTACTGTGAGAAGCCTTTTCTGTATGTTTTTACTTCCAATTCCACATAGAACCACCAGGGTGTCTAGAGTATTAAGATCGTCAAACAGAATGGACACCCTAAGTGTATTCTTTCTGTGCTCCTTTAACCTTACTTCCAGATTCCTGATATTGGGAGCCAACCCATATGTTGATGAGAAGGACAATAAAAAGAATCTTTCCATATAATGTGTTCATTATGAAGGGGCAACACTACTTTCTGTTTGTTGAAGGAGACATTTTCTGATATTGGCATTTAATGTCAAGCTGGCACAAAATTTAGTTCAAGGGATCTCTTGTCTCTCAGAGTGGAAAGGATTATTTTAAGGTCAAATCCAACATTAGCATAGTTTAAAGAAGGACAATTTCATAAGTAATCTTTGTTTAGTTCTTGGTTATATTGCTTAACTGACATTTGTTTCAAGAGAAATGTCATTAAAGCATGATTAGGAGGTGTTTATTGCTTTATGTATTTCTAAAAGAAATCATTTTATCGATATGTGTAGTCTTAAGTATTTCATTTACATCTTCAAGATTATTGCTACTTTATTAAAAATGTAAATGCATGAAACTAATTCAGAGAGCGTTGTGTGGCTGTGAAACTAGGATGAAAAACAGGAACTAGCATAACAAATCAAAAATGGATATATTTCATAACCTTGGCTGTAAATTGTGGACTTCTGGAAATAATGATCTCCAGTACAGCAGCTCATACCAGTGAAGCTTGAAGTAAGTGACCTATATTTCACCAAAATATAAATTGATGTAATTGATGGCTACTGCATAACATCTATGGTCTTATTAAACTAGAGTAAAAATAAAGGCTGTTTGATTTACATTACTTAATAATAAAAAGGAAAGAAAAATATACTACAATATAAAAATAAACATTAAAATATTATCACATATCCTGGTTTTATTTCACGATCCTTGTATTCATTTTGAAGCTCATTTTTTTAATGCAAAGAACAATTAGCAGTCCAACAAATTACCAATAAAAGTAGATCTATACATAGACAGAAGAAATATATATATTAGACTTGTGCAAATGAACCAAAAACAATTCAGACAAATGTTTCTTTTAGTTTTTGGACCATTCCAAACGTTTGGTTGTGACGAAACCTGGAGGACGTTTCTAATTTAGAAACGAAATATGTTGTCACTCACACTCATTCACTCTCTTTCACACTATTTCATATTCTCTCACACTCTCTCACATTTGCTTGGACTCTCTTTCACTTTCTCAATGTCTCCCTACATTCTGTAATAACCTTCCATGGCTTCCACAGTAGGGCAGAGGCTCAGCACACACTCTCTCCCTTGATTGGGGCAATAGAGGAGAGGCTGTTAGCCGTAGTGTACGCCGAGGCTGCAGAATAATGCAGATTGATCCATGGAGAAAGAACGTCTGCATTATTCCGGCCTGGTGTTGTAGTTTGCAACAAGGTGGAGCACAACACGGGGATAAGAGATAACCCTGCAGAGATCTATCACAAGCCGACCACCGGAGGAGATAGCAGAGAGAAAACAGGAAACGGAGAACAAGAAGTAGAGCGAAGGAGAAGCAGAGACATGGAGGGGTCCGGATAATTTATTTTAACAGTATTTGTTAAAATTTAAATCCGGATGCACAAGTCTAATATATATATTTGTTTGGGTTGCTGCTAGAATAACAATTTCCAATAAGTACACAAAACAAAGCAAGAATTCCGTGCATAACCAGTGAATATCATTCAAAAAGCCTCTATCTAAGGCATAAATACTGGGATTTCCGTCACACTATATGGCCATATATATTGCTAAGCCTGCCACTATGTCAAAGTACCCAAAGTTGTCACCCACTTACCTGCCACTGTTATGGATGTAGCAGCTCCTCCGAGACCCCACCGCCACTGGATGAAAGGCTCCGCTTCGTACCAAGCCACAACTAAGATAGCGGGAGGGCACTGTTCTCGATCCACTGCGCATGCGCAGTCAGCATCTAAAATGGACGATCAGGAAAACAAACGGTTTTCTCCGCATGCCACTACTTAAAGGAGACTTTAGCTGTCTTCCAGTTGCCTGTCAAAGAGTTTCTTACTCAGTACTCTGGGCTTTGTTATCCTACTTGTTTGGTTTGGTAGTTCTGACCTTCTGCTTGTTCCTGATTATCCTGCCTGCTCCTGCCCTTGACCTCGGCTCATCTCTGACAACGCTACCTGTTTAGGTGTTTGCCCTGCTGCTGTTGCCTGTACCTGGTTCTGCACTGTGGATCCACCCTACCGGTCCGGCTGTCGCTGCAGTCGGTTACAAAAGTTTGGTGAGACCTACTTAATTATGCATGGCTTTATTGCTTAAGGAGCTGAATGAGTCAGACTGCTTTGTATTTTAAACCAAAAGAGACTCTCAAGCAATCTAAAGCCTTCTCTGGACCCCATTAATGAGGCACCTGTGGTAGTTGGGGTATTTAACCCTAAGGTTTGGTCAGGACCTACAAATATGCACAAAAATAAAAAAGGGTATTCCTTGGTAAGACACTAATTTGAGTGACTACACAAGACCAATACAGCATATAGAATCATATTTTAGGGTGCAGCTAAAATGACCCATATGTACATACAACAAAGCAGCACAAATACTATTTAGAAGCACCTATCTAAGGCATAAATATTGGGTATTTCAGCCAAATTTCCAGAGACGTTCACTCTCAGTGACAGTTAGCCAGAACACACTTTATCCTGCTTGACATTATAATCCTGTGTTTATTATAGGAACACTGAAGTACACTGACACATATATCAACCACGAAAGGCTAATAAATCTATTAGTACAATTTGCCAAAGGTGGCAAGTCCTATGCTTCTAATCTGGGTGTTAGGCAGTTCCCGTGAATGCAATCAGGGTGCCATGGCTGACATGACACCAAAGGGGGGGCATTCATTTACCAGGGGGTGCTGGCTGGGGACGTCACATAAATCAGTACTAAAGGGGGGGCTGGGTGGTGGAATAAATATACAATGTGGGGCTAGCTGGGGACAATATACAAGGGTGTGGGGTGCATTAGGGTGACAACATCGGCCATGTTTTCCAGGACACATTATCTGGATTTGTATTGCTGACAAATCCAGATAAAATGCTGCCCTGCAGTATGGGTGTTAGGATAAGGATACTGATTGAGGAGTTCGGTATGCAGGATGATGGTTATCAGCTGAGAAGGCAATGAGAGGACACCTTCAAAGGACCAGCGCAGCAGAGGGGTATTCACCTGAATGACCACACAATCTGAGGTTGCGTCTAGACAGGAGAGTCACCCGGGACTAGCAGAGATTAGAATAGCCAGGGTCAGGATGCCAGAAAATAGGTAAGACAAGGTCAGGGGAGCCAGAAGAATGCTGTTGTTGAGGGGAATGCCGCAAACAGGTCTGGGAAAGGGAGCAAGCCAAGCACTAGTCAAAGGGGATACTCAGGTGAAGAGGATCATTGGGGGCCATGACAATAGGGGATGTATAGACTCATGGAAGGAACCACCTAGTCAGATATACATCCCTCATGTTGCAGGGCAGCATTTTATCTGTGCTGGTGGCATCAATACAAAAGGGGGGCAGCTGTGGCCATTACATACATCAATATTAAAGCGAGGGGCAGGCTGGGTGCATAAATACATATAGTGATAGCTGTTGGCGATACACAGCCTGTCCTTGGTGTGTGTGTTTGTAGTCACTTCAGAGGACAAAACCTTCTAGGCTCAGAAATCAGTGAGAAAAAAAGGAATGACCTGTACCCTGACTGGGTACACCCACCAGAGGATCCTTCCTTCTCCCCATGGCCACCAGGAACATGAAACTTCAACCGACGAACAGGACTAGCCTCGAAGACAGCAGGAAACATAGCTCTTTGGGAACCTCCGCAACACTGTAGTGTACAAAAGCATAGCAATACAATGCTTTACTGCCCTGACAAGGGCAGCACAGAGGCTTACCCCATTTTTTTTTTTTTTGAAGCCCCGAGGTCAGGTCGCACTCCCGAAGGACATGCAGCCCCTTCCTTTTCTTCCCGGTCATAAGGCCTGCAGGAGGGCTGGATCTTCTTGGTCCTTCCCTGCAAGGGTTAGGACCACTGAAATACTCGATTGGAGGAGGGCGGGGCGCTCAGAAGAGCTACCCAACTCCCCTCCTCACCAGAAAAACCGGACCTTTTTAGGGCCATCGTATAATACAAAAAAGTGAAAAATAACACACCTGCTCTGTGCAAAAAACAGTGCTATCGTGTGAAACAAGGAAGCCCCAGCCTATTTGGCTGGTGTGATAAAAATGTTTCCCATATGCACTTGATCTTAGCCAAAATGTAATACAAACAAACTAAGACAAAACAGGTTGATGCCTGTTTTTGCAAAGGTAGATAGATCTGTCGATAAGCAGTACTGCGATGCAGCGCAGGGCAATACACGTTACAGTACAACTTCAGTTAATGGAAAGCTCAATAATACAGTGAAAGCAGTGTACAAATACAATTCCAGACATGGCACATATGGTTAGCACATTTGTGGAAACAGTCTGGAGAAATGGGGAGATGGAATGGCTGGGGAGGGTGAGAGTAAAAGGGGTCAAGGTAGATGGGGCTAGTCTTTAGCCTCTAGACTGACCTTAAGAGAGTAGTCTCTCAGCAGGCTGTGACCTGCTCCATCCTCAACACAAGGCAGTTCCTGGCAAATCATAGAGCGCCCTTTACACAGCACATGAGACGCCAAGCATCGTCAACGGCGCTCTCAGTGTGTGTTCCTGGAAAAAGTCTGTAAAGTACAGAATAGTAGGACAGGTACTTTCTGTCGATAGAGTCCTTGAGTTCAAACTCCAGGGCTCTGAACAAAGCCTGTGCAAACTGGCACTGCCAGAACAAGTGAAGGACAGTTTCCTCCTCCACAATGCACTGTGACCAGTGCCTATATCTGCACAGCCCCATGGCATGCATAAATGTCCTTAGGGGGAGGCCTCCCTGAATGGCCATCCATGCAATGTCTTTATGCCTGTTAGTCAGCCTGCTTGATGCCACATTAGCCCAAACAGTGGCGGCTGTGGCGGCCTGGGATGTTCTTGATAGTGTCTTTGGCTCTGATGAGCTTGTGGATCACACAGGGTGACCACAGGTCTGGTTTAACTCCCTCCAGTTGGCGCTCCCTTACAAATTTGCCCACATCCGAGTAGAACCAGGGCATAGTCCAATTGTAAGGGACGGAGCTGTCCCACTTTTCCCACTTGAGCTGCCTCCATAGGGGCAGTAGGAAGAAGCGAGGCATGGAGTTTCCAGCAGAGCCTTTCACTACGTATGCAGTAGTACACAAAGAAAGCCCTCCACATGGTAAGGCTGTCAGACACGCCTTTGCCTCCCTTGCAAGGTTCCTTGTACATCACTGTGCTCTTAAAAAGATTAATGACCCTAAATTGTGGCTTCAGGCATTACATGTATGATGTCTTTTTTCACTGTACTGTTGAACTCCCAATTCCATGACATTACATCAATAGGAAAAGATGGACACAGATGGTAGGCAGATTTGGTGGTGCAATGGGCCACTTGACTAGACTTGCCCACCAGGCCTTAGGCTGACAGACCTCCCTTATTTCAAGTACAATCTTAATATACCTAAAGACAATATTGGAAACTTGGGAAACTGAATTATATTAAATTGCAAGCTTTCTAAACATTTTAAGATGTTGTAGAGATGTCTGGTGCTCTCTTGATGTATTAGTTGTAAAGAAGGAAAAGTGACAAAATTAATGTACCCAAGATCTCATGAGATCTCCATTTTGTGTGATACAGTTGCTAAAGTAGCTTATTAATTATAGTCGTGTGAAAAAGGAAAGTACACCATCTTTGAATTCTATGGTTTTACTCTCTCATTTTTAGTACCTGATTCAAGCACAAAGAATCAGGATACAATGATCACTTTAGTGAGCAAATCGGGATTGATGTCAAATGAAATTGTGTCCACACAGCTCCTTACAAGATAACAAGCCCTTGCTGATTATCTAACCAAGCAGATGGTATTGACGACAGTGGTATCCTAATTAATTGGGAGTTGCAAAAATATTCCCTGGGTCCATAGTTATCGATGATTCGTTCCTGATTCACCATAAACTACTCCTGCCAATCGACCCAAAGAAATGAGTACTCAACTCATTATAGAACATTTCATGAGAATTTATTGCGCAATCAATAATGAATCTATTTCAACAGAAAATAACAACATACCGCAGTGCATGTGAGGTATAAAAACACACAAATTTTACATTTTAAGTATAGTTGCTCTTGCACCAAATGATACTTTACTTTTTGGAGATTCGGAGGTCTGCAGTTAATTCAGAGGCCAGCGGGTTAACACATAGCCCCTTCTGTGAACAAATGCACATGCTTTGTGTTTCTTAGAAACACAGGCAAGAAAAACACATCTGTTCCTGTATTATGATACATCTGCTGAGCATATGTCCGCAAACGTGGGGCACATATCTCTACAGTGTGTATCAGTGTTCAAGCATTATTATTATCCTTTAAAAGAGTACCAGCAGTATAGCTGATTCGGAAGGGAAAACAAAAAAATGGGCAATGCACTTGGCCATGATACTAAGTTTTTATTTCATATGTAACACTTTGGCGTCCCAAGCAGTATCATTACCAAAGAATGTACAGTATAATAAAGTAATTTTAAGTACTTTAATATGTGTACACTAAAGTTGAAAATAAATAACAAAGGATGAGCCTAGGGTTAGTGGCGACTGGGTGCGTATTTCTTTGGTGCCACCTACCCTGTTACCAAAACACACACATACTAACACACAAACTTGCTCTAACATCTACTCACTCAAACACCATACACTTACATATATACAAACACTATCTCCCCCTTTCCCACACACATTAACCACAGGCCCCCTGACAGTCTAACACTACACACTCATGTTAACACCATACACGAACAAACAGGTGCTGACATGAAATAATAGCACACACTCACGCTAACACCAAATACTAACAACTATACACATGCTAACACGATACACTAACATACAAACACCATACAGTAACTTACACACATGCTAACAGTATACGCTCACATCTGCAAACACCATATACTTACACCATATACGTGCACCCATGCCAACACATACTCTACTGCTATATAATAACACATAGTCACTTTAACACCACACGCTTATACATACAGTATATACACACTCTTACACACAAATACATATACACACTTACTCTAACACTATACACTTACACATACATCCATATAAACACACACTAATTTACACACACATATGCATACACACACTCCCTACCCTATTATCCATTCAGCTCACACGTCTCCCTCCCTCTTCCTTACCTTGCGTAGTACCCTGTTTTCACTGCAGCTCGCACTGTCTGTAGGAGTTGCTGCCTTACTACTGCCCTACTACAGCAGGGTCACATTACACTACTTATGTAAAACTGCAATGTTCCTTGGGTTCCGGGTGCCAGACATCCACTGTCAGGCCAATAGCTGGAAGTGAGTAAAGGGGCAAATTACGATTGCTGGAGTGTACCCTTAAGCCAAAGGAGATATTAACAAAACTTCTACATCATAAAGAAAAACTAAATACCCAATAAAATGTATTATAACTATAGTGTGTTGCTGGTGAGATAAAAATGTTTCACCTTAGCGCCCAAAAGATTCACCAGTTTTTCCCTTTCCACTCGGTCATAACTCTTTTTACACATTACTGTGGAGTATACTTAAATAATACTGTGAGTGTTGTTTGAAGAAACTTTGGTTATTAAAAAGGTTAATCATATTTTATTTGAAAATTGCCCTTTTTAAGACTTGACAAGAATAATATATTTTGACTGAAATATGATTTGTTTAATGCACTGCAAAAAAGAGAAAAGTTGTATATGGCATATACTCTATTGTATAACGTTGCATACTCTATTTGCAATGCGTAACTTTATACAATTTTGATGAAAAGTATAAATATTTTAAGTACAGGAATACACTGATATGTGTTTGTGATGCGTGAAGATGTGTCTGTATGAATGTTACATTTTTATTTTTCTTGTATTGTCAAACACTAGGCACATATTAATAAATATTAGGTGTGGTAATGCATCTTGCCAACCATTTAACTCTCATACTTTAGTGTTACACAAATTAAGAATATTGTGTGAAAATCATGTGCTATTAATATGTACTATAGTTACTTAAATAAATGCCTCTATAATCTCGGCTGTCTCCCAGCAGTGGGTCACCTTTTTACCCTCAATCTACTGACGTGAACTGGCATTTTAAAATCAGAAAACTGCATTGAGACGCAACTAAAAGGGCAAAATAACTTTTTCATGTAACAGTGACATAGTCGGCTCTTTTTCACAGACAAAACAAGACAAAAAGTGCAGCCTAATCACGGCTGTAGGTTACACAAAATGAGTAAACACAGCATTTATAGAGAAATAAGAACCTCGCAGAGCTTGTATGCTGTTAAAGATTTCACAGTCTGCTTCACAGTCTATATGAAAAGTTTTGCCCAGAGCCCTACAGCATTAAGAATATAAAACATGCTTAAGGCAAACAAGACTTGTAAATTCTAGAAATGAAAAAAAAATCATTGTTTCCAGTGTTATAGACCAGGGGTCTCCAAACTACGGCCTGGCACAAGTTTTTTATCCTGCCCACAGGCCTCGCGGCATACTGGGAAATTTCCTGGTAGGCCGTCATACCTGAGGCCAGCCATCCAAAGTATGAAAGGCCGGGGTCACAGCAATAAACTAGATATATGCACAATTTTACGTGACCCTGTGGTAAAATTGAATGAGCAGCAAGCAAGCATGAATATGCATGTCTAAATGTGTGTGAAATTGAGTGTGTTAGTTTAGAATTGAGATGGAGTGTGTGCCAGCATGAATGTGTATTTGTAAGTGTGTGTAAGTAGGGATTGTGTGTTAGCATAAGTGTGTGTAAGTGTCTGTATTTTAGTATGTGCTAGTGTGAGTATGTGTAAGTATGTATGTGTTTGCGCAAGTGTGTATGGGTGCCTTAGCATAAGTGTGTATTTTTGAGAGTATATGTTAATCTCCGGGGAAGAGTGTATGTTAGTTACCGGAATGTGCCAGCTCTCCCTTAGTTGTGGTACTAGACTGCTATTTTCAACATACTTTCTGTAGGAAGATATGATAGCTGACTGGTTTAACACAATAAAAACAAGAGGAAAGTGGCAAACTCTACATTCACACAGCCATTGAATTCCCGCAAGTTACATCAGTGCAAACTACCCACAATTACCAGTGTGAACTCATTCTCAATTTTCACTTCACATGGCTAGTAAGTAGTGGCAGACATACCAGATTATAAACTGACACCAAAATATACCACAGTCTGTGCTAGAATTTGCTGCTGGCACAGAGAGATGAAAGGTCAGGTTAGTCCATACATTATTTTGTAACATCCTTAGCTACTTAGCTAATAATGTTCTTTACTTGTGTCTATTCATAAAATAGAGGTTTTATAAAATTAATATTGCAAAATTCAATCACTCATCATGTGCTACAAATGTATTAAGGAAGTCACTAGAGAAATGCTATAAAAAAAAGACTCAACACAATAACGCCACAAACATGGAGGTTATACTTTCCTGTTACCGACCATTAACTTGGTACTGATCCCAGTATTGATACTCAGTACCCATCTCTGTGCCTTCTTTTTCCACAGTCCCATATTTTTATTTCCATCCCCTGTCTCTTCCAATAACATTTATCCATGTGACTCTAATTCTAAGGAATTTCTTGGCTATTTAGAAATAAAATAGTAAATATTTTTGTCGTTACTAGCTTTGGAGCTGATTGCCATTCTTTTTATGATGTTTTCTAAATTATAAATCTTCTCTTAATAAACACATCTTAATCTTAAATGAGGCACATCACAAAGTGCTGCAATCCACGATTTCTACGTATAAAAAAAGAATGTTTATCATATAAAATGGCACACCTGGCTTATATTTACAAAAAAAACATCTGCTATTACATCCCTGTGTCTCTTTATGGATTTCAAGACACGTTAACACCACACAACTACAAAACATGGTTATGATTTATTTACTTTGCAAGATCAACGGAAATAAACCCCTCTGTAAATTTTTGGCACATCTGAAAGCTAAATGGTTTTAGTGCTCTGAGGCACAGGGCAGACTTGAGCAGAAAGAGGAGATCTTCAAAGAGGCTTTGTACTACCCTGAAGAACACACGCTGTAAACAACCTAAGAGGAGCACACTGACAAGCTGAAGAGAAGAGCATGGTGTATATATTACTTTCATATGGACTTTTTAAAAGCTCATTTAATTTGCAAGGGCATATGTCATCATTTATAATATCTTCCTTTAAAGATAACACCCTCATATTTAAAACCATAGGCTACTATTTTAAGCCTTATAAAAGTCGTATGTTAATCATCTTTTTTGGCAGGAAATGGATTTTTGATATTTTTTTTCAAAAAAAAAGATGATGATATGCATATTATTTTACAAGCAGCACTGGTGAATCTAGGAAAAACACTGACTGCCAAACTGTGCAATAATACAATGGTTTTAGAGATAATTTGAATTCAACACATCTTCCCGTGGGCATAGGAAATATGCAGACAGATAACACAGCTCCTTGTTGAAAAATATTCTTTTGTTTTACAAAAAAAAATCCTAGTTGTGCCGTCTTGAGTTATATATTATGCATATGGCCCACACCATACATATATTAACAAACAACATTAGGAAACAGTTCATTTTCAAGATATGCAAACTTCCCACATTGATATTAAAAACTTACTAAGCGTTCACTTTACAAGCACTTAAGTATTTTAAAAACAAACATACTTTTGTTTGATCATCCCTCGACCCTTAACATGTACGCTTTATTTTATTCATTATTAAAACATTTAACTGATTAAACTCACCCCAAAATGTAAAATGTTGATGATTAAAAGCCTGTGTAAAAATATTATCCAATTAAACTCATAATGATAACATAATAAAATTAAACTAACAAAAATATTTAAAAAATACTTATTTTGAGATTTGAGGCCTACTTGCAAAAATGTAGAATTTAAAGAGGCTTTAATTGCAACAGTAAGTATATTACTTTGTGTCTGTGAGCATGTGTGTACAAATATGATTGTGTGCGTAAGTATTTTACTATGTGTGAGTATGCGTAAGTATGTTACTCTGTGCAAGTGTGTAGCTGTGTGTATGTGTGAAAGTATGTTTGTGTGTATGAACCGATCAGCCATAACATTTTGACCGCCTGCCTAATATTGTGTAGGTCCTCCTTGTGCCGCCAAAACAGCCCTGACCCGTTGAGGCATGGACTCTACTAGACCTCTGAAGATGTTCTATAGTAACTGGCACCAAGACGTTAGCAGCATATTCCAAGTTCTGAAAGTTGCACGGTGGGGCCTCCATAGATGCATCCTGGTGCCATGTGTTCTCCAGGTAAGCGACGCATACACACTTGGCCATCCTTGTAATGTAAAAGAAAACGCGATTTATCAGATCATGCCACCTTCTTCAATTGCTTAGTGGTCCAGTTCTTATGCTCAGGTGCCCATTGTAGGCGCTTTTGGCTGTGCAGCCCCATATGCAACTGTGTGTTCTACACCTTTCTATCAGAACCAACATTAACTTTTTAGCAATTTGAGCTACAGTAGCTCATCTATTGGATTTGACCACATGGGCCAGCCTTCACCCCCCCCTATGCATCAATGAGCCTTGGTTGTCCATGACCCTGTTCAGTTCACCGCTTTTCCCTCAAGAGCAATCCAATATGCAACTGATATAGCCCCCTCACTTTACCACAATATGTATATGTATGTTACCATGTGCAAGTATGTTATTGTTTGGGTGTCACTGGGTGTGTTGAAGTGTGTTAGTATGCTACTGGAGTAGTCAAAAAGAGTGAAACCAGGGCTCCACGGTAGTCCACAGAAGTAAGAGGGAGAGGGGAACAACACTGATAACGAGAGAGAGTGTGTTTATGTGAATGTATGGTATTAGAGTGATGTCTGTTGTACTGGAGGGGGCAGAGTGCATTTGTTAGTCTGTGAAATTAGCAGAGTGTGCGGTCAAAGTGTGGTGGTAGAGTATGTGTTAGTGTATGGTGTTAGCATGTGTGTATGTGTAAGATCTAGTAATAGAGAATAGAGAGAAACAGATAGGGCAGAGGGAGAGAGAAAGGGGGAAAGAGATTTTTGGCCATGTCATTTAAACGACTGGTATATGCTGGTATAATATAAACCATATTAAGAATCACACATTTCCCCTGGCTAAACCAAAACAATTATGCGTGGTAATTATACCATACCTGGGTATAGTACAAATCAAATACTGACTCTTCAAATATCAGTATCCATCATGTACTAACTGTACATGGAAACTCACTAGGTTTGACCCAGAGTGAACTACTTCCCTGGTTCTCGGGGTTGCTTACTTCAAGTTGGGAGCATTTGGTTACATCCTTACTAAAGGCTGTCTGAGGCTAGCCCAATGCCTATGTAGGGCTAGTCACAATCATACTCTTTACTAGCCCAACCTCTTTGCAAAGCCACTTCTTCAAAAGGAGAAAAGCTCCAGGTAGCCTACCCTGGGAAATTCCCAGGTATGATCATATAGATTATTTTATTGAGAGTTACCAATGGTGGCAATCAAATGATTATAATAATGGACCTTATGACTGCCACTGCTTATCAGTAACCAAAGATATTCTGAATGTGACCTGTATTCAAACATTGGTTTCAGTCAAATAGAAAACCAACAAACCCTAAGATATAATAAGATCAGAGTAAAATATTAAGGAGTCAGCTCTAGTCTGTGACAAAAATCTGCTTATTAACCTTAAGACTAGGGTGGCCACACCCAATATTTTTTTCAGGACACTTACATTTCAAATGTTGCTGACCAGCACATCTAAAAATTAAACCAGTGGTATGTGAGATGTGTAAATTCCAAATTACCAAATTATACATCCACATACTATAAAACTGGTCAGCAACTTGTAGAAAATCATACGTGTCTTGGAGAAATGGCAGATGTAGCCACCAAACCTGAGGATAGACTAATGTATGGACTTAAGGCAATACATTAAGACTTCCAGGTATGATTACAACTAGACTTGGGGACCAGGGGGCTCTTCGTGTTCGTCTTCATGCTCCTCTTTGGCAAAAAAAACTTTTTTCGTATTCCGCGAATATTCGCCCGTTCCTGTCTTCTCTTCGGGCGAATATTTGTGGACATTCTTCATGTTCGTTTTTTTCTTTGTTTTCCCGTATTTTAGGGGTTAATACAGGGTTAACACGTACCGCAGCAGCTCTGGTGCCGGGAGTTTAAATATCCGTATGAGCAACTCTATTTCCGCTCCCGTTAACCCCTGCGCTGCCGCGAAGATAAGGTTGGCTAGATGAGGAAGGGACCGGGGAGATTAGTAGACGAAGACGAACACGAACATCTTCGTGGTGTGTGTCTTTGTCTACGTTTTACCGCCGCTGTCTTCTCTTCTTCGTGTCTTCGGAACGAACACGAAAACGCACTCTTCGTGTTCGTTTTCATGTTTGCCCAAAGACGAATGCACAAGTCTAATTACAACACCTTTATATCATTTAGTTATATTAGTCCTATGTTCTTACTAACCTCCAAAAAAGGTGTATGTCTTTATAGTTTTCCAGTTCCCCAATTAGAATCATGATAATTTCAATTTTACAAGAAGTCAAGGAAAATTAGAAAAGCAATGATTATTACAGATGAGAAAGATACTTTGCAAATGCACCAACAATAAGACAGAAATTCAATCTTTACTAATATATAGAAGGACACAGAAGACAGGATATAATTTTTTTGCTTAGGGCAAACTATATAAATATCTATACCTTAAGAGAGCACACTTCATCAGGAGCTCTTCAAGCACGCCTTCCTTTAAGTAGTAAAAAATAAATCTTTGTTATTGAAATGCGGTGTTATCACATAATAAAAAAGTTCCTTACATTGTAAAAATTTAATATATTTTCCCCTTCAAGAAGATGACTTGTCCTTTTTTTTCTTTTTTTTAAAATATGTTCCAAATAATTCACTGAGAGCAAAATGTAGGTAGTTTTTTTAACATGCCAGCCCTTGTAGACATTAAAATACACATATAAATAGTTAATGCCAGTAATAGCTTCAATGAAAACGTTTGCAATGAAACAGAAGTCAAAATTGCTTTAATCAAACTGCACTGTCAGTTGCAATTTAATAGGAGAAGTTATATGCAGATGGCTCAGGACTTGGAGAAGCAAAATCTAGTAATAAAATGTGAAAATGTTGGAATATGTTAGTTTTTTTGGGTGAAATCAATTGAAAAAATATTAGAACAAGCATGTTGGCATTCCCTGTACTCTGATGTATCAATATGGTTTTAATAATGGAAAGGTTTCTCTCTATTCTACCTTTGTGATCTTGAATATAAAACAAAAAAATAAATCTGTTCAATAATACATTTTTTTCTCCAAATGATTTTTCCATGTCCTCTGCCAAACCAAACACATGGTGCATGTTAGTCAGCTGGGCCTACATCAATTCATCAGCTGTATGAACTGCTCTGCACGCATTGCCAAACCTGTTAGACTGAATCCCTCTGTTTTCAAAATGCTAACTCTAAACATCCTTTTACGTTTGAAAGGAGTTTCAAGCAAGGTTTAAAACATACCTTATTTCCAAAAGTGCGCTCTACATGGTAACGGATTCAGTTTCAATGCAAGGACCTTAGCATTCTCAATATATCAACCTTAAATTATATATTACATATATGGAGCTGATGCTTGGCATATTTACTTAAAATGGTATAACCCTACTAAAAAAATAAAATCACCCCACCAGCTTAATATACTTAAATGTTTTTTTTACATTAGAAAGTTAAAAACAAATCTCTCTCTATCTATCTATCTATCTATACATAAATATTCAGATACATTAAAGGGCTACTTCAACCACAATATGAATATAATGGATGTGTGGTGTCTTTTAATTTTTATGGTGTACCCCATGCAAATACATAGAGGGGTTATGTTGAATCTCCGCATGTGCATTTGCCTCTTCCAATTTGCCCCCTTCCACTGCACTCTCAGCTATTTTCTATACTTGCTTATTACATGTCTTTAGCAAAGTATTTTAGCCATGCCTACTCCATGGATAGCCACACTCACAGCTTAACCACCAGAGGAAGCTTTCAGGTATGGCTATATTCTAAGCTATCATACTAATATTGAGCAATGTTTCACAATTCTCAGTACAATGATCTGAAATTATGACCACGTTTGTACACCATACATACAGTATAATGGTTTGATTAGTGGAGCTCTCTCAAAAGAAAACAACCAAATATTGATTTGCTCTCTACAGTATGTTCCTTAAATTCAAGATAGTTCCTTTAAAGTGCTAAAATATCATAAAACATAATAAAAGATCATTTGTGATATCAGGCACTGTAAGGATAAATTTCTCAGTGCAGTCCGGTATGCAAGCCAGGGTCAGGGTATCCAGAATTTCATCAAAGTCTACAATACAAGCCAGGGTCTGGGTATCCAGAATATCACCAAAGTCCGTTAAACAAGCTGTGGTCACAACGATAATAGAACAGCAAAATACAGGAATGCTCAGAGAGAAAATATATCAAGTGCCCAGCAGCAGAAGCTGCTGGGTTTTGAATGTTCCCGGGCTGGTGAGCACGCACAGCCCCCTCCTTTCTGAAGCAGAGAAAAGGGAGGCGGAGATTGCGCATGCCTTCTAATTGCAGTATGGACGCAGCGGAGAACCAACCCACGGGTATTCAGATGAGTGGCTGCGAGTCTGTCGGCACGGTTGTTGGACAAGACCCAAGCTCCACACCAAATGCATCAAACTATGTCTTTATGGACCTTGCCATGGGCACAGGAGCATGGCCATGTTCCCCAAACCAGTGCCAGAACAACTTTGTATGCTGTAGCATTATCATTACCCTTCACTGGAACTAAGGGACCTAGCCCAAACCTTGAAAAGACAGCTCTAGGTTGTTATCAACCAAGCCCATATTCGTCCATCACTCCAGAGAACACATTTCCGCTGTCCAGAGTCCAGTGGTGGTGTGCTTTATACCACTCCAGCTGACGATTGGCATTGTACATGGTAATTTTCTGCTTGTTTGCAGCTGCTTGGCCATGGAAATCCATTTCATGAAGCTCCTAATGCACAGTGTTTGTCCTAATGTTGCTTCCAGAGGCAGAGTTTGGAACTATGTAGTGAGTAATGCTGTAGGGGAGAGGGGATTTTGCGTGCTATGCGTTTCAGCACTTGGCGGCACTGCTCTGTGAGTGTGCATGGTGTACCATGGAATTAAGGCATAAAAGTATTTTTATAACTCTATTTTATATAAACAGCTGGTACAATGTTTAAGAATATAGTACATTAACATATAAGGTGCTTTTACGAAACCAAAAAATCTGTGTTTCGTCAAATGAATTGCCACACACCAACTCTAACAGAATTCCATAATATAATTATGTTTTAGATTGTTTTCTCTGACGTCACTAGATCTTAATCCCCAAAAGCTATACTATCAAAGGAAATTTTACTTGTTAACTCAAAAACGTTCATCCATGTGGTTTTACTTTGGAAGTACGTAAATAGCAATTTTGATTCCTACGTACAGTGCATATTTCTTTAGCTATGTCTAATGCCAATGGTGAAGTCACTTCTATTTGGGTTAGACAGGGTCAGAAATTATAACATCCAACATTTATGGTTACACAAACTGGTGTGCCTTGCTAATGTACAATATCCCTTTATCTATATAAAATAAGATGTAATATTTTTTAGTACTTTGGTTGGTTTTACCTATGTTTCTCACCCTATATTGGTGAAAGCTGTATTAAAGGGAAACGTCAGCCATCATGTAGTGACGATCCCAGCATTATGAAACAACAACATAAAACCTAAACCGGTTACCTAAACCTCCCTTGCCAGTCACCCAATTAGGCTTTCCCCCCCTTGTCAACCCAGACAACTCCATACACCATCCATCAACAAATGCTAACCACCAGCCAGACTTAAGTTCCATGGGCACGTCCACAGGTAATCAAATCTAACTGCATGTTCGGGGAGGATTGAGACCCTACTTGACATCTGGAACGCCAGTTTCCATGTCCTCAATTTACAATTCCTGACCAGCAAGGACAAGCCACTCACCTGCTGTGACAGCACTCACTCATACTCATGCATGTGCCCTGTTGGTTAAGCTAATTCCCAGGGGCTTTACATACTTTAATGCATATGATAGCCAAAAGGTTAATTGAAATTTCTGTTATGTACCTTTTGCAAATACATGGCTTGATTTCAACGGGAGCACTTTCTTGCCACGGATTGGCTGCTTCAAGAAGCTGGTCAGTGGCATGACCACGTTGTACCATGGTGGAGGAGGGCAGTGCAGGGGCTGTAAGTTGCTTCTCTACAATGTTTCCTAAGCCAATCTTTGTACAAAAAAAAAAGAATTATACTTAAAACTAAGAATCCAACACTAGGGATCCCTGATTTTAAGTTGATACTAAGTTCACTTTGTAACTCACAAGCAACCTGTAGGTTTATAATTTTCATGAGTTGCTTGTTTTTTTCAATGTGCATCAACTCAACTCACCAGCAGTCAATTGTTTTAGGGTACATAGGTTAGTTGTCAGTAGTTAATATATAAGCTGGTCTTAATCTAGTCTTTTGCTGCTGTAACATAAGTTTTCTGCCATCTCCCATACACTCACTATTTAGTGAACAGACCTCTATGTTCTGCAGGTCTATCCAGGTGCGATTAACTTTGAGGCATGCTCAATCTATACGAAATCACTCAAAATATATGCTGCCTCTTATACCAAGAAAACAGTAGATTTCCCACAAAGTACTGGAAAGTCACAGTGCTTTCAAGTGTAAATTTGTACTGATCATCATAAATTAATTCATAAATGAATGTAATTCTGTAAGTATCCAATTTGTTTTAAAAAAATCACAATTGAGCCAGGACTTTTCACACCACACTGATCCTGAAAGAGTTGCACAATGGCTAACTTCTGATGGCTAAAGCATGAATTTTCCTTATTTTATGCCAATAAATTCTTTCATTTTTGGATTAAAACAATGTTTGTTTATTGGCAAACTGTGGAAATGCAACTCTTTTTGTCAAAAGTAATTTTTTAGTAAATTAAAACCAACAATAGTTCCCGTAGCATTATTTACTATCACTTTATATCTTGGCATGATTACATAATTTATATATATATATATAATAATATATATAATTTATATATATATATATATATATATATGATATATAAATTTGTATTTATTTAAATATAATATAAATTAAAGTCCCTTCATATCCAAGTTCTAGGTATTATCTCATCACTAATCTAGATATCTATAATATATAGAGAGATATATAGATAGATAGATATATGTACAATTGTTGTAATTGGCACGTTTCAATGAGTCACAATTCCTGTTAATTTGTCTATGTGTTTTCCATTACTTCCTTATTATTTTATTTTTAATGCTGTAAACCTATATTCTTTCGGTCATGTGCCAATAACCTTAAGGAGCTTCCAGAGGGTGAGATGTTACAGAACATAGTTGTCATACTGAGTGGTTTGTTTATGTAAAACATATTGGGTGATGTTCAAGACTAGACTGATTAGTTCTATCAGCTCTAAGTACAGAATGGGAACATAGAGTATTTTAGTTGCAGAATGTATTTATTGGGTAAATCTACTTTATGCCAAGGAATACAGTTCAAATGCTTTGCGGGCCTTGTCTCTTCTGTCACCATTCTGTGCAATGGTCACTGTCACCAGACTAGAAAATCTATGACATCATTGAGATTTACATGTAATATGCTGATATTTACCGGTAAATATAAAAGCACTCAGATCAACAAATGGTTTTTTTTAATTATGTTTCCATATATTAAACACACAAAAACCAATCACTTTTGCAAAGCACATTAAAAATCGCCAAATGATGGTATAAATCAATAATCCTTTTCTTTTTGCAGTATTGAAATGCTCATAAAATTGAAACTTGTCAGGCCACTATGGTAAATGGAAACACACTAATATTTAGTAGGAGAATCCAGCTGGGAGCATTTTCATAGAAGAAAACCCACTTATTTATTTCCATGTGGAAATGCCAGACTTATTTCACTTTAATTGGGAGTGACTGTTCCTCTCAGAGACTCCCATGCAACATGGCTATAAAACACATTTTATATTTACTCTTGACATGCAGACAGGGCTATGAACGAATTTTAGCAAGTTCACGACATAAATCTGTTTTTTGAAATATGTCACACAACTTGAACCCACATCCTAACAACAAGCTGGCATTATTGTTACGGGGTTGGTGGCATTAGGTATGCCAATTGAACCTCTATTTGGTGAACATGATATGCTTTTTGTTAACACAAGTAAACCTAGTTCTCGGTACAGTGTACATATTTAATATTTCATTAGCAAAATGATGAATTTGAAAGATAAAATAGTTTTTTATGTAAAATGAAACACTGCAGTCACTGATTAACTTAAAAAGATCAGGCATGTCCAAACTTTTTTTGAAGATTGTCAGATTTTATGAAGTGAACATGTGCGAGGGCCGACCATTTTGCCTGACATTCTTTGAACCATTAAAATTAAATGCAAATTAACTATTTTATGCAAAGTTTATTGAAAACAGCATTTCATTTTGTGACATTTTGTGTTAAATCACTCTGCCCTTAATATCAAAAAAACAGATCTATAATTGGGCAACTTATCTGGGGGGCCTTATCAGTCCAGAACTCAGGCAGCAGTTGGCCCTCGGGACGGACTTTGGACATGCCTGCTCTTGATATATGCTGTCATTCAATAATTCAAGTGACCTTATAGTGAAGATTCAGCATTTCTATTTTGACTTCAGCTTGATCTCCATATTCTAGTTGTTTGACTTTGATCATGACATTATGACATTTGCTGGAATTATGTGTGATGTCACCTTGGTGGGTTCTATTTGCTAATTCCTGTTTTGGTTTTCTCAGTGTATTGCCCTCTATTCCCTTTTGTGCACAGTCCATACAATTAAACTACCTATAATATAATTATGTTGTCCTTTAACACCTGTCATATTGCAAGTTAATGTTATGGTTAGTGTTACTCTTTGTTAAGTTTCTGACTGATAAATGATATTATTATATCATCTTCTATTTATATAGTGCCAAATTTACGCAGCGCTTCATGCAGTACATTCAAATGGTAAAACAATTATAGTTATAGTTATCTCTTTGACCTTCACTTTTAATGTCATATTGGTAGTACTAATTATTTTGTTGCCTAGGCCATCTGCCATTCTGTGTTATGACTTCGCAATAACTAGCTACAAAATATGACACATTAAAACAATTTAAGGATTGAAGACCTACACTTTTTGGCCAATGACTTCTAACAAGTATTATTCTAAACCTGTGAATGTACAAGAGAACTTCCTAACTGGGAGCTAATGTACAAAACCAATTCAGGCTTATAATGTATTATTACAGGTAGATTGAGCAGGAACAACTATTCTACTTGAGCATTTTATCTTCTCTTTCCTTATCCACAAGTTATCTGTACTCATATTTATCTTTAACAACTTCCATCTCTCATTTGTGTCATCCAAACATGTCCTTAATATTCCCTGTCTTCTGTACATGGTAGGGGATATGTGGGTAGTGGATTCACTCTACCACAAATCAAAAGTAGCAGCAACAGAAACCAATCTTAATACAATCACAAAACCCACATTTCCTTGGTTATTACTGTCATCAGTTAAAGATAGCATTCTACTAAACCATGCAAGTAAACTTGAGAATAGCAGGAAGCTGAAAGCCTAACACTGGAAAACAGAACCATAATGAACAGGGGCAGCAGAAAACCTTTTATGGGCTCATACTTTATGGCGTCTTGCCCAGGTCACATTAAAGGAAGGAGCACAAGTAAATCCAGAAGGCCATTAGATGACCTGGCTTGCTGCGTTAGACTAGAGTCTGGTTTGATAAGCTTAGCCAACGTCCATCTTGGCCCCTGCTCAACTTGTGCCTTATTATGGCCAACTTGCCCAACCTCGTAATGAACCTCTAACCATAACATACAGACTATGGTGCCTAAAATGAAAACTGTGGTAAACTAAGTGCTTTGTAGATGTTTCATTGTGATGTTTGTAGATGTTTCATTTTGCTTGAGTGCTTAGGTATTCATAAAAAAATCAGACATTTCATGCAGAGCCTTTATTGAAGGAAATGATCTGATAGATTAAAACAGTAATAGACAGCATATTCCTGGAGAAATCATTCCCTTGTTGACATATAATCAGTGACGTGAATGCTATTTTAAAACCCATTTTTGAAATACAAAATGAAATCTAAACCAAACAAATCAACCACAAATGTTCAAAGAACGAAAACAAAGAGAAATTTGCCTCTCTTGTTTATTTTTAATGCTGAACACATTTGTCTTTGATTTGTAATGTTCGTCACATATCATGCCGTACATGTGCAATGCAAGAATACAATTTCAGTCTGTGCTATAACTGTGCAGATGCCACAGAGATTAAATTCCTATTGTGTCTTAAGGTGTGTCATTGGTATTCACTCGACAATTATTATTTTCTCTCCCTGATTTTTAATCATCGTTGTAAACTATACAGTATTTGCAATGTACCTGCATGGATGGAAACACCAACAGCACAGACCTTCATTGATTTTTTAGCTTCCTGATCTGCTCGGGGTGGGGGGTGAATCAGAGGACCAGAGGAGAGGACGTCAAGGCAAGCACCACAATTGTGCCTCAAATTGAATTGAGGGAAATATAGGAGCGCTTTGTATTGCTCTCCCCAATTCTCCAATCGGGCAAGAGGACCTCACCACATGAATTGAGGTCAACATGGCGGCGCTTGTGGTGTTCCCTGATCAAAAAATGCCCCCAAATTTTTGGCAGAACAGAATGCACAAGAACCAAAATTTGCTGCCCAAAAAAAAAGGGGCCAAAAGCTAACCAAAAATTTGTCTGAATCGTTTTTGACCCATTTGCACATTCTGCTGAATACATGAGGGTGGGAAAAGCAGCAGATACGTTTGGATGGATTCTGCAGAATTCCCCCATGCATTTATAAACAGGACAACATGAATCATATACATTAAAGTGCATTTGATGGCTAGAATGTACCTGTTGTTAATACTGAATATGAAAACAAACATACATTTTTATATCACAGAAGTTTCTGTTCATCTATTCCTTCATTTTACATACATTTATTTTTCCCTTGTATTAAATATATTGTTCACATACACTGATCAGCCATAACATTATGACCACTGACATGTGAAATGAATAACACTGATAATCTTGTTATCATTGCACCTGTCAGTGGGTAGGATATATTGGCAGCAAGTAAAAATTTCGTCCTCAAAGTTGATGTGTTAGAAGCAGAAGAAAGGGGCAAGAGTAAGGATCTGAGTGAATATGACAAGGGCTAAATTGTGATGGCTAGACAACTGGGTCAGGACATCTCTTAAAACTGCAGCTCTTGAAGGGTGTTCCCAGTCTGCAATGGTCAGTACCTATTAAAAGTTGTCCAAGGAAGGAAAAGTGGTGAACCGGAGATAGGGTCATGGAGGGCCAAGGCTCATTGATCCACATGGGGGGCAAAGGATGGGCTGTGTGGTCAAATCCAACAGATGGGCTACTGTAGTTCAAAGTTCTGGAAAAGTTAAAGCTGGTTCTGAGATGAACACTGTGTATCACAGTTTGTTGGTAGCCGCAGACCAGTCATGGTGTCCTTGCTGACCCCTGTCCACTGCCAAGAGCTCCCAGAATGGACACGTGAGTATAAAAACTGGACCACCAATGGAAGAAGGTGGCCTGGTCTGATAAATCATGTTTTCTTTTACATCACGTGGATGGCTGGTCATGTGCCTGTCGCTTAATGGAGAACATAAAGAATACCACAACACCTCTAGTGGAGTCCATGCCTCAACGGTTAGGGCTGTTTAATCCTCAAAAAGGGGGTCCTTAGGCAGGTGGTCATAATGTTATGGCTGATCAGTGTAATTGATATGATTATTAAACTGGAATATATATGAAAAATTTTAATTGTTTTCTGAACAATAAACCTTTAATAATATTGTAAGCTTGCAGACAGCCAGGCACATATTTTATATATAAGTCACTTATTTAAACCTAATCTTTATTTAAGTTAGGAGATTTTGATTGATTGATTAACATTTTTATTGAAAGTTCTAAAAGTGTAAACTCTTTAAATACACATTTTTTAATATGGATAACCAGAAATGCTTGTGGAAATCTTTGTTGCTTATGGAGCATTTACTGAAATGTCCTATATTTCTGCCTACCGCTGCAGACAACCAACTAAATGCACGGTACAAAAAGTATGGACAGAGTCATAGTGCATATACTCCCTAAAATTCTTGTTACACTCTAAGAGTACCTATGGAACCTAAACAATAACACACACAAATATATGGGGTTGGTCTTCTCCTATAATCTTTATCTCAGAGCATTGCAGGGTGCATACTGCTTATCAGTCCTCTTCTGAGTGGGAGGATATTTCATCATTGCAAGTGACATGGATAAACACTGTGTTTACAGTTGGCATTAAATACTTCTTAGTAGCATTTGAATATATTTTAATATTTTGTAAATAGAAAAATATATTTTGTAAATATATATATATATATAAAATAACCAATTGTTTTAGAGCATAGATAATGTGATTTACTTCAAAAGGAAAAATAGAAGCTATTTAAAGTTTATTACAAAGCTTGCCAGCTGATTTGTGGCATGACACCGACATATTTTTTTACTTGTTTTGACTAGCAAAGGTCATTTCCTCTGGTTCCAGTAGTTATAGCTTAACCAAATATTACTTTCTTTCCTGTAACTATAAACCTCCCCCCATTATCGCCCCCACATCATCTACACTACACTTAAGATCTTTTTTACAGATATTACAAATTCAGTAAAATCTTTATTTTTCCCTACTCGTGTAGGATGGAAATAATTGGAAGCAGCTAGGGGTCCACTGAGTTGTAAACATATGTGGTTACTTGTTAACCTCCACGGTGTCAGAAAACTTAAATTCTATTTCTCTCTGGGGCATGCTCAAATAATAAAAATGAGCTATGGTAATAATAAGTTACCTGTGTTATGCCCTTTTATTAGTAATCCTGAGGCCCCTGTGAGCTGTGTAAAGGGGCTCCTTTCACAAACGTATCCTGTTTTGGACCTGAATGGCTCTCTCTTGGAACATGCAAATAAACATGTGAAATTATTACTTGCTAATGGCCACTTATAGAGAGAGAATAAACACAGTTTTGCACATAATGTGACCAAACCCTATGTATGCTCAGTAAAGCGTTTTTAACAGCAGATTAAAGGGCCAACTTCTGCACCAAGAAACCTTGAGGCCCTCCTAAGAAATTGGTTGCCCTTGCCTTTAACTGTTGCTAGCAGCACTACCTTTGAACGTTCTTCTACGTCATGAACATGCACTTTTGATATTCTCATTATTGCAGTTGATGGCACACAGTTGATCTCCACTGTGGTATTTCTGCCAGTTGTACAAATAATCAATCACTATGGTTGAGCTACTTTGAAATATGTAATAAGATTCAAATAATGGCCAGGTATAAAATATAAATAGTGCACCTATACTGTTGATGATAGTATAGTACTTTAGTGCCCTTTCAGATTTACTAAAGCCCCCAAGATGCTAATATGGTTATTGAAGGAATACAGCAATATCTTAAGATGGCCATGGTTTAAAGATCACCAAGGGACTCACATAAATTATAAAGTGGGAAAATCAGGTGACAGATATTCTCACCAGAAAGTATGTCCCATGTTGACATGTAAGAGGAAAATAACTGTAAATTGCTTTCACAGGAGGAACTAGGACACTTTATTCACTAAAATGTGAATTGTTTTAGAATAAGATGACAACATAAAAACCACTTTACAGCACTAGGCTATTCCAACTCAAACAATAACAATATAAATTCATTAGACGTTGAGTTGTCAGTTTCAGTGCTGTGGAGTTGGATACTGTGAGACTCCTGTTCATTTTTGTTGTTAGAGACATGTTTAGTCAGTTAATTTACTTATTAAAAGTTAATCACAGGGTCTATCATTCCATTTAAATTGAAGGGAGTTCTGGGCAAACACACCTCTTTCTAAGTAGTCAAGTTAATGTAATCGAGTCAGAGCCCATTTTTCATATCAACATATAATCTGAAAGTTTTAATATGTGCTTTTGACAAAGCCACTACTGCTACCACAGCAGAAAATAGGATATGCTAGCATATTAAATATGAGCCCAGATACTCCTTTTGGCTTTCTTTGCACACTTTGTTGGTTTGAATTAATTCTCTGAACTGGAAATCTTGGTGTATAAAGAAAAACATATTTTTAGGATTGATTACCAATACAGTTTTTATTTGGGTTGGTTAAGTATGTTTTCTTGTACACATTTTAGTACATTACATTTTATTAATAGAGTACCAGCCAATTCCATAATACTGAATACAAAGTTGGCGATATTGTAAAAATTTACAATAACATAAGCAGAAGTTAAGACATGGTAGCGAAGGAGAAGAGCATTCTTCTCTTGCAAGCTTACAGTCTGTTAGACATTTCTCATGACAAGCTTTAAGCCTGGTTTACCTGCGTAACTTTATATCTCATAGATTTGTTTATCAGACTAAGTTTGACCTTAGTCTGAGTATCAGTCTCTCTCTCTAAGAGTTATCTACTTCTCTACAATCAGAAGCAGAAAGTAATGTAAGTAGAGGAGCCTATCTCCGGTTTTGGAAAGATTGCTGTCATGGAACACGTTTCTTTATTCTGTTGTTTCCCTTTATCCCAGTAGTAGCTGGTTGTCCTGGCAACCTTCCAATTCTCATAGTTGAGATTGGGCTATTCCTCCTCCCCTGCATCTTTCTGTAGTTAGTTTGTCCTGGGTGTTTTCCTGTCCCCATGAATCTCTCCCCTAGGTATTCTACCTCAGCAGCCTCTGAGTAGAAGTTCTTATTTTCTTCTCCCTTGCAAGGCAATCCATTTTTACCTTCCCCTTCCACCCACCTTCTTCTAGAGAAGCACTTTTCCTCAACACAATACAATCAACAAGTGCCTTTATTTCTGTGACTTTCCCAATAAAGCTAAGAAAATACAGAAGACGGAGTGCTTTCATAAGGGAAGAGTTAAGTTATCTGACCTTATTCATATCCTGGCGTGTCACATTCATATGCAGGCATCTGACATGGGGTTCTAGAATAGTAAAAACGGATACCGTGTGCTTTGGGAGCACCACAGAAAGCTACAGCTTATCCACAGCTTCAATATAAGGGCACCAGCGCTGTAACCCAGCTCAGTGCTTTACTCACAGAATTATCACTCTCACCTGTGAGTACAGCTACCTCTACGCTGATTGCTGCAGGACATCGAATGGCACCACCCACTGGCACAGGTTACAGACCACACGCCACACAAACTGGCTCAAGGGCTACATACACCTGCGGCATGGAAGAACTCACCACACACAAGAGTGACAGGTAAGACACCAGTCAGGAGAGCAACAACTCAGACACTGAAACCGCTACGCAACTGTAACAGATGCAGGAAGGTGCGAGGCCTAAGCGAACAGTTACACTGACACAAAAGGCCCGTGAAAAAAATGAAGCTGACATTGAGGTGCACCATGCTAAGTTGGAAAAGGCATGGGAAGAAATTGAAATGAGTAACGCCACAAATGTTGGTGAACAAGAAAGGGAGATTAAGCGAGCCATAACTCAGATCAAGTCATGTCACAGGCATCTGACAAGAACCAACACAATAAATAGCCTGAGATCTGCAAAAAATAATTGATATGGAAGACGATGGCATTGTGTAGACCGCCATCATGGAGGCACAAAGTGAAAGAAAGGAGCTCCTCCTGGAAACTGCGTTGCAGCGTTCCAGCACATGCAGACACTCTTCCAGGTCAGGTAAATCAGTTAAATCTAACGTCTCTAGTGCAAGCGCAAATGCCATCAAGGCACGAGCCACCGCAGAGGTCGCACATGCTAGGGCCGAATATGGTCGGAAAGAGGCGGCCATAAGGGCAGAGAGAGCACGCATAGAGGAGGAGAAGACGGCAGCAGCAGTAGCCACTAATGCTGCCATAGCACATAAGAAGGCAGAGTTAGACGCAAACGTAGAAGACCTAAGCAAGGAAGAGGATGCAGCCTCCGCCATAGCACAAGCCGAAGTCTTGGAAGCAGTCGCGCTAGAGGACGGCGGGGAGCAGACCTATGAAAAGACAACTCCAGAAGATATAAATGAACGTACCGTAAAATAAGACTCGCAGCTCAGGTAGGCCCACGCATAGAGAAACAGCTCCTCACACTGATCAGCCGTCATCAAACATCCAGGCCAAGGAAATGGAGAACACAAGGCGCTTCCCTGAAACCACATCAGAACAAGACCGACATATCAATGCATCAGGCCTAACAGACATGGGCAAGTACATGATCCAGCACAACATGGAGCAGACAGGGCTTACCAACTTT
>VKOC01002388.1:0-17345 GCA_009364415.1 Spea multiplicata | reverse complement strand
GGTTTGTATTCCTGTACTGAACTGCGAAACATAGCATTTGGGAAAATGACGGGAAGGCTTTAAGGATGGGCTAACTCTGGTCTGATATAAGGTATATACAGTGTGAGGGCTACCAATCTCTCTCGATCTCTCTCTGATCTTTCTTAATTTACAGTGGTTATCTGTGGTAGACAAATTTTATAAACCATACTGAGAATAACTGTACAGGACTATTTGCCCTCACTAAACGTACATTAAGATTTCCTACTCAAGGAACAGGCCGATGAGGAAGAGGGGAATTCCATTTAAACTGGTAGTTTTTCTTGCCATTTTTGTGATTAGTGTATCTTAAGTGCAGTTTTGCATCAAAATACAAAATGTTAGCTGGAATGAGGCCATTTAGTTGCCATGAAAGGATAGAGCTGAGGGTATTCTCAAGTGTTGCCAGTCAATACTTTATATTAGCAGGAACCTCTGCGTAGCACATCTGTTTTGAGTGCTAGGAATCTAATGAAGAGCATTATAGTAGATGGGTAAAGCCTTTTGTCAGATGGCATGGGTTCAATAGATGATCCAAAAGTAGACTAAATGCATCGCGACCTCCACATAATAATTTAAAATAACATCTTCACCATGATCGGTACAATTCATATGATTGTTACATGCGTTACACAATATATAATGCACACAGAGAAGATTTTTTTCCGTCATACGGTATTTCTGCTATTATATGTCTCACAAGTTCTTATTACTATCACAGGGTATATTTCCTGCAAGCTATATTCATCTTAAAGAAGCAATCGTTGAAGGAAAGGGGTAAGTTGTTGAGTATTTAATGCTTTAGAGCTTGCGTTCTGTTACAGGGTCACCGTACCCAAGGCTGGGTACCCCTGTTTGAGGGCTGAGGAATCGCCAGTCAGTCCCTTATACGGATAGCACTCAGCCAGACCACCATGCGCAGTAAACCAAGAAGAAGAACTGTTTATTGCACAACAAACCAAACTTATATATATCCTTAATTCACTGAACACAAACCCCAGCCCCCAATCCCATCAGCCCCATCCCATCACAACTCCCATATCGGTATACAGGGGATGTATCAGGTGAGGGGATTAAGGGATACAATGGGTTCCCCCACCTGTGTTATCCCCCCTGTAGTGCGGGGGCCGGCGGGGCAGACAGGGCTGTGCTGCTGATTAAGAGCCCCAGCCAGATTATAGGATCCTCGTCTCTTTGAAGGCTGGGGCTGAATCCACATCAGTCTCTGGGCCGGTTACACAATAACACACAACATAAAACATTATATGACATATGAGCCAGCTAGCCTGGCCCTGTCACAGATCTCCCCCTTGACCAACGGTCCGGCAGACCAGGCAGATCCACACGGGTCTGCTGCAGGCTGTCCGAGTGGACAAAGTTCAAAGGTGCAGGCCTTAGTTCATGGCCCCCTTTGTCAGAAGCATCCATAGAAGGTGGGCCAGGGCCCTGGTTGCCCAAAAAGATAGTCAGTAGTCCTCTGTGAATTGGAGGACGGTCCCAGCTCAGCCGGGGGCACATGGCTATCCCCCTCACCGGGGTAACAGGGGCACCTGGAGACTCTTGCTCCCTAGTCTTGGGAACTGAATCTGGGGCAGCTGCCAGGCCAGGGGGTTTGCATGGAAGGAACGCCCTGCTGATCGGGCCGGGGACACTCGGGGCACCAGGGAAACACAAGGTAGTAAGCGAGGCCTCTACCGGGACACTGGAGTGACCTAGGGGACACTCTGGGACAGGAACAGGTGCCCTTACGGGGTTATTGGGCGAGCTAGGCAGCTCTGCGGGGTACTCATGGGACCCAGGGGAATACTCCGGGGCAGGGACAGGTGCCAATACTGGACCACCGGGAGGGTTAAGCAGACCCTCGATCTTCCTCTCTGGGACAGGTGCCTCTGCCTGGGCACGGGGAGAGTCAGAGGAACACTCTGGGACAGTGACCTGGGCTTCTAGCAGGACACTTGGGGAACCAGGGATCACTTCGGAGAACACAGGGATAGGAACCAGGGCCTGCGCCAGGCTACTGAGAGGACCCAGGGAACTCGGCAGCCCCTCTGGCGTCCTCACTAGGTTAGGGAATGGTGCCTCTACCGGGTCACCGGGGACTTCAGTGGGAATCTCTGGGGCAGTGACCCGGGCTTCTCCCAGGACACTCGGGAAATCAGGGGGACAGTCTGGGGCACTGAGTTCCACGGGCATAGATAAGGGTTTGGTGAGGGGGATTGTGCCACTTACTCGGGCGGTGGGGACACTCCCGCAAGTTGTAGTTTCATGCTCCCAGTCTCCTTGTAACTCCTGGAGCTCCACTCTCCGCAGCAATTCTTTATAGTCCCTCTCGAGCTGCCATTCCTCTTGGACCAGGCAATCCATAACAGCCTCCAGCTCGGGGGGAATAGCATAAACCAGGACTTCTGCACGGTTGTCCCAGATTGTATCCCTGCGGTACTGGCAGGGGCTCCCGAAGGACGAGTCAAACTGGAAGGCATCATATATCAGTCCTGGGTCGACGGGGCTATACAGCATCAGAGGGTCGCTGTGGTCTTCACCTGCTAACTGCTGGGAGAATCCATGGTAGCGGCTCTGGAGGTCGAGTTCTGCATATATTAGACCCCTCAATTCGTCTTCCCACTCCGGCAACGGGTTCTCCCCCAGGAGTGGAACTCGTATATCCCACATCGTCCAGTACTGTGCCCAGTACGTTTCAAAGTGGGGATGGGAGAAATCATCCCTCCAGTCTGCAGGCGCAGACTCCAACTGCCATTGCTGGTTCCAGCTCACCCACCTCGGCTGTAACCCGGTCTCTCTCATCCTCTGGTTCTTTGAAGGGTTGGATATCCTGGTGCGATATTTTGGCGGTCTGTTCCCCTAGTCTGGGAGATACAGACCCACTCTGGCACAGTTCCTCGTGACACAATTTAATCACCGCCGTCACTTGATCCGGTGTAGCCCCTCCTGGGTACAGGGATAAATGCCATAGAATGTTCTTTTGTAGAGCACTCAGTCCGAGGCTCTCCTCTGGGGCATCCTGGGGCCGCTCCATCTCTCTGCAGTCCGCAATCAGAGTAGCCTTTCCAAGCCTCCTGGATCTCTCTTGGTTTCTCTCGTCTGCAATCCCAGTTGGTGGTTTGGATTTCACCCAAGTCGTGGGATTCATCCCACCGCTGCCAACCAATGTTACAGGGTCTCCGTACCCAAGGCTGGGTACCCCTGTTTGAGGGCTGAGGAATCGCCAGTCAGTCCCTCATACGGATAGCACTCAGCTATCCACGGATCAGCCAGACCACCATTCACAGTAAACCAAGAAGAACTGTTTATTGCACAACAAACCAAACTTATATATCTCCTTAATTCAATGAACACAAACCCCAGCCCCCAATCCCATCAGCCCCATCCCATCACAACTCCCATATCGGTATACAGGGGATGTATCAGGTGAGGGGATTAAGGGATACAATGGGTTTCCCCCACCTGTGTTATCCCCCCTGTAGTGCGGGGCCGTCTGGGCAGACAGGGCTGTGTTGCTGATTAAGAGCCCCAGCCAGATTATAGGATCGTCTCTTTGAAGGCTGGGGCTGAATCCACATCAGTCTCTGGGCCGGTTACACAATAACACACAATATAAAATATTATATGACATATGAGCCAGCTAGCCTGGCCCTGTCACAATATTACACCGTGTAATAATTTATTCAACTAAAATAAAGCCAAAATGGAGAAGCCATGTGTGAAAAACCAAGTACACCCTTACTGTTTCCATAGGAATTAAGATGCTAAGTAGCAGACAGGTGCTCCTAATTGAATCCAAAGAGGGTGCACTTTCGTTGTCGCACAACTATAAATATATAATGATCTGATTTTGACTTACTTTGTGCAGTAAAGTTTATTGATGACGTTGAGTACCCAACAGAGTTATTGGCTGTACACATGTAGACCCCTTCATCTTCCAAGACAACATCCCTGATCTCCAGTTTCAGTGAGTTCTGCGAAGAGGTTATTGTCATTCTCTGGCTGGTCGACTTGTCGGAGTCAGACTTTCCAACCATGATATTTTGCCGGTACAACGTCAAGCTGGAGGGTGGATCGCTGTCCACGGAACACTGGATGATGCCAATCAGTCCACTCTGGGTCTCCCAAAAGGATGACATGAATGGTTCTCTAGGGGCATCTGCAATAAGCAAAGCTTTGTCAGGGATTTTGTACCCTGTCATTACATGCCTTCTTTCTGCAAGATGATAAGCGCTTTGAAGTTAGAATTAGGTATTTGGGGGGGGTCCCAAAAATCTATGACGTAACTCAATGCACTACAATTCTTCCATTTAATAACCGTCATATTCATGATGCTTTTTTAAAAACCTAATCACTAAACAGTAAGTCAACTCCCTATTACTGTAGATTTTGAAGGAGTTACTTCAGTGAGGTTCCCCTTTTGAAAATTCCATGGACCCATATACTTATATTCAGGAATATGCCATGTTTACAGAATAGACCGTAATGGTCAGTGGACACGGGGCTACTGGAAGCATGGTTTACGAGCAGAAACCTCCGTATGTTGATGACACAGGGCGAATGGAAGATGTGACATCACTTACAGGACACGTGCAGCGACACGGATGGAGACCGGCTGCTTTCCCGAGAATCGTGGGCTTTGCAGTAATAGTATCCGGAATCACCGGCCTGGATCCTGTCAAACACCAGGGTGTTTTCGGCCGTTTCCAGTAACATCTTACTGTTTTTATACCAGGTGTAAGTTACCCCCTCAAGCTGGGTCTTGGTCACGTCACAGGTTAGCGTCGCCGTTTCCCCTTCCAAAACTTCTACGGAAGGGCTAACGAGAATTCTTGCAGCTGTGGGGAAAACAAATAAGGAGAAATAAGGAAGACAATTTACAGTAAGAACTTAAAACTGAAATATAAATTAATAGTAAAAATGTGGTCTTTTGAAGTTAGAGTATATATCCAGTGTATAATTGTTGGCTTGGACTTTTGGTGGCACGTCCAGGGGCTACCATAAACTTAGAGGCAGATGGCTCCTTTGAGGAATCGAGCTCTATAGTGTGCTGTTGTCCATGAGGCAGTAGTAAGGTGTATGGTGTCCAGTACACAGCATTAAGGATGTGAGTGCCAGGCCTGGAATAGATAACATAAATATGGTAGGGACAGAGGTGTCTCCAGAGTTGACTACGGGCCTCTACGGAGCTTTCCTGAAGCTTAGCGCAACCACCGATCCAAGAAGCTCTGGCCACCTCGGAACTAAAATCTCACTGCGCGGCTACAATAAGGACGATGCAGGACAGGTGATGGCAGATACTGGGACTAGCTAAGCTTGAACTAAAATCTCAACACAGGTCGTACCAGAACTGATGATCCCCTTATCCATAAACCAGACCAAAATACACAGAGAGAAAAAAACGTACTCTGTACTTTGAAATATGTTGACCGTGAAGCTGAGCCCATGTCGTTTGTGGCGGCGCAGGTGTATTTCCCTCCATCCCCCAGCTTGACGTCTTTAATATCCAGGCGTAATTCGTTGTGTGAGAAGGAAGCCATGTAGCGTTGGTTGGAAGTTGTACGATTCACATTGGAAGCCACCAGCTGGTTTTCAAAGTAAAGATGAATTTGGCCCGGAGAGTAACTGTCCACGGCACAGCGGATGGAAGCGACTCTACTCTCCTCGGTGTCTAGGAAGGACTTCAGCTGGATGTGTCTTGGTGGGTCTGTGGATAAAATCACAAATATATATCCTTCTTCAGATACGATTCCGTGCCAAGTAGGGGTTTAAGTATCTAGAGCTCAGCAGCCATTAACATGAAATGACCATTTGTTTTAGATGACAGGGAACATTAGACTATACGACTATCAAAAATCAAAGTTTTCGGATCCCTGCCTGCTTTCTAATAGATTGTAAATTCAATTTGTATATTGTGAGTTTTCACTTTTATTGTTAATTTGCTGGGGCTTTATAAATCTTTTTGACGCTACTGGTGGATGAAGAAGTTTTAAACACAAAGCTTCATGTATAAAAAAAAATAACATTTCCAGAATGGAACTGAGGTTAACCCCTATCACAGTACAGCTGGAAGGGAAAGGCTGATCTGACTTACAGATCTGAAGCGCAGTCTTTTAATTTTTGTTCTAGTTGCAATTCCACGCTGAGCCACTAGAGGGTGCTTGATGTAAAAAGGATTTTTTACTGCGTCTGCTACATGACTTGGTCCTTTTTGTGCTTCTGTATAAGTGAATTCCCTTACTAGCCAACATATTTCAGAAAGGACTGGATAGTTTTATCCGTCATATGTGCTCTGCCTGGTTTTCCCTTGGATCGTACGTTACCAGTTTTCCTCCGACAGCTGGGGAAATTTTACCTACATTAAACATTACAAATAAATGCTAAAATCTTCCTTACGTTGGTGAAAACCCTCTGTTTGCGTTGTCAGTGCACATAAGCGTAGAGACGTTACTTACACAGGATAGTAAGGCTGACCGAGGCGGACTCCTTACTCTTCTCTCCATTCCAGACTTTGCAGTAATAAGACCCGGAATCGGTGCTGGCGACTTGTGGGAATTTAAGAAAACCCTCCTGGCCTTCGGAGTACGGGGCGTTGTTTTTATACCAAGTGTAAGAATAGGAGTCCTCCTCGGCAGAGCTCCTCACAACACAGGTCAAGTTCACTGGGAGGCCCTCAACCACTTCAAGTGACGGAGAGGCAATAATTTTTGTCGCTGTGTTAAAAAGTAAAGAGAAGAGATTAGTAAAGATATTTATGTTACGGTGTGATCGGTAATGAATATAATGGGGGGGGGGCATCCCACTGGTCTCTTGCTAAAGTACCACCAGATTTTGTGATGGAAATTAAAGAACATGGACTTAAGCAAGCATTGTCTCAAACAGGGATGGGCTGGCGAAGGTTGGGCGTCCCTGGCTACAGATCGGGTGAGTATGCGGCCCACAGGGCATTTCCCCCATGTGCTAGTCCCGGGCCCGGTCCCAAACACTGGTGTCCACCTGTAGATTACCTACGTATTTCTGCTTGCAACCAAGTCTGCTGTTGGGCTCTGCAGGAGGTATTGGTCAATAATTTTGGGTAACCTGACGATGCTTAAACCATGTTTAGTATTAGACCATAGAATATCTGATGGAGTGCCCGTGTCTGAAGAATAGACCTCCGAGGTCTCAAGCAGCTTTGTGACTTCATACCTTTTTTGTTTTTTTGGCCCGTGTCAGCTTTGACTAAAGACTCATCTTCCTCTGGGCTGGTGTGGCCACGGTATATATATATATATATTTTTTCTTAGGAAAGGTTTCAATCCAGGTGGGTCAGATAAGCCTCAACTTGTCCGGTATTTTTGTTATTTGAGTTTGTTGCCTTAAATTGAGTTAAATTGCAGAATGCAAGGAAACCAAAGACTGGTCCCATGCACCATACATGGGTTCTCCAGAGAAGAAAGAAATATATCGAGCTGATCGATAATATCGTTATGACGCTGTCTCCTCCTGCAAGCCATGGTCTTTGGACACTTCTTTGACCAAGGCCACATTCTACATAACAGCAAGGTGCTTCTGATGCCCTGAATTGGCTGTGGACACCCTGGGGGGGGGCAGTAAGTAAACTCCACAAATGTGACCAGCAAGCAATTGATCAACATTTAATGTACTAAGGAGGTCCGTGGCTCTCCACGGTGTCTTTCTTCTCTTACTTACTCTCAGCCGTGAAGTCCAGTGAGCTCGTTGCATTGCCATACGTGTTGTTAGCGAAGCATGTGTACGTCCCTTCGTCTTCCAGGAGGACGTCTGGAATCTCCAGTTTTAGGGCGTTCCGTGAGGCCGAGACGGCGTATCTCTTATCAGCGCTTCCCGTGGCGCTGGAAGCCATTAATCTCTCCTTCCTATAAATGGATATCTCGGAACGAGGGTCGCTTGCCACGGAGCACTGAATTATCGCCGAAATCACGCTTTGCGTCGCCACAAATGAAGTGAGCGAAACGTCACTTGGTGGAACTATTATGAGACGGGAAAAAGATGATTAAAAAACAAAAACACAGTTCCTGCTTTTCATCAAACATTTTTAAATAATATATTTAGTATTTTATATATTTATTTACAATTTCCCCGATTAATTACAACATTTTTATTATATGTATTATATTTATTTTTCTCATTTTTAACTGATACAAAATATAAAATGTAAAAAAAAATAACTATGTTTGAATCTATTGTTATCTGATGTATGTTAAATTGTTAGACCAGAATATATATTTTTGATCTTTAGAATGTTGTGAGGGATCTGCCAATCTCACGGATGTAACAGGTAGCCAGTTGGTTCTCATAATACTAACTGGAGAAACCCTTGAGGATTTTTAATTGCAACAACCCTCAACGTCAGCGAATTGTCAGACTAATAACTGGTACCCATTCTTTAACTCCTCCTGTCCTGGGGAATTTCATGCCCTATACCCATTGTACAGCGCCACGGAATATGTATAAAACAAATAAATAAATTATAATGACTGGAGCTTTTTTGCCATTTTTTCCACATGCTGAGTCAGGCATAATTCTTCATTTCCATGAAAACTTTAAGGCTTTCATTTGATATGTAACAAAAACTAGGTTGTGTTTTTATAAAAAAAAAATAGAGAAAAATAGTAAAAAAAATGTGAAGCATCTATAAACTAGTTAAATTATCAAAAATACACCTAAAATCTAATAACCCAAGTGTCTTAATTTCAGAAGTACCTCATTTGTGTAAAATGTCCATACATTTTTGGCAATTATATTAGGAGGTGTACAGGGCTGTTTCGATGCTGTGTTTTTTTGTTGCATTTAGTATGCTGGGTTTGTAACAGGAATATAGAACATGCGGGGAGCCTGCGTGTCTCTGCTCCAGAACTCAATCGACAGATGTGGAATACATCTGCAAAAACTTTGAAGTATTGTGATCGCTGCGATTGGTTATCACAACGATCACATGACCTTTACAGGAACTCGATTGGTCAAGGAGAACTGCCTCGCAATGAATGCGGAAGCAGCACTTTTCTTTAGGACATTCCTGCACGTCCTAAGGGGCATCGTGGGGCAGATTGATCATGACGTACAGATACGTCCATAGGGGATCAAAC
This sequence comes from Spea multiplicata, assembly GCA_009364415.1. Taxonomy (NCBI): domain Eukaryota; kingdom Metazoa; phylum Chordata; class Amphibia; order Anura; family Pelobatidae; genus Spea; species Spea multiplicata. The sequence goes on along the minus strand of VKOC01002388.1, from coordinate 8,220 downwards.
GGATTAAGTATAGTAGCTGATTAAACATGAACAAAATCCTAAAGACTTCCTTTTGGAGACAGCAAACTAGGCATACTTACACAGTACATGCAGCATGCTTTGGGGGGAGCTGCTGCTTCCATTACTGTTTTGGACCCGGCAGTAATAAGAACCAGCATTGAGTCTAGACAATTGTTTGAAGGAGAGCGTGTTCCCTTCAGAATCCTCCTTAAGCCACATTCCATTCTTGTACCAAGTGTAGGTCAACACTTTCTGGGAGTTTCTCGTTGACAAACACGTGAGGGTGGCCTCCTTCCCCTCTTCTATTTCCGCAGATGGAGTTATTATTACCCTGGCAGCTGCGGAATGAATAAAAAAGTATGGACTGACAGCATTCTGGGTGAAAATCAGCAGAAAAACATCAAATCCTTAATCACACAGACTGGCTTAAAATCTAGCCATGATCTCGTAGACGGTGCTTGCAAAGGAAGGCATGCAAAAAAAAGTTAAGTTATGACAAATAAGATGTTTCTGCAAGCGTTAACATGGCTGATACGTAACTGGGATTCATCTTAATTACGTTTTATGAATAACGGTCTCTACTATTCTTTCAAGCCTTGAATTAACACAGAAAGAGCCTAAATTACAACTAAAATTATTGATACTAATACTAATTATCATAACTGATACTTGTTAAACCCGAATGGGTGATACTAACTCTCTACAGCGAAATGGAGGCTTGATGTCGAGTTTCTTAGAGAATTCCGAGCCAGGCAGCTGTATGTCCCTTCATCGGACAGAAGAACGTTCTGGATCTGCAGCTTCAGGGAATTGGGTGCGGAAATCACCCGGAGCCTCTGGTTGGAAGTGATGGGGACTCCGTCTCTGTAGAACATGAGCTCGGAGAATGGGTTGCTGTCAACCGTACAATGAATAATGGCCAGCTTCCCTTCCTGGGTCTCCAGAAATGACGTGATTACAGGGACTCCTGGTGGATCTATGAGTTGGATTAGAAAGATGACATAAGATTATTAGTACTAGTGTAGTAAGTGCTGAGTTGGTCATGATTGAGGGTTCATTTATATTTTGAGACTGCTTTTCTAGGCTTGACTGCGGTTGTGAAAAATGTTCTTAAATGTAGACAAAGAATAATTTGCATTCCAGACATCATGGTAAACACCCAAACTTATATACACTATATGGACAAAAGTATTGGGACGCCTGACCATTACACCAACAGGGACTTTTGACATCACATTCTAATTACAAAGACATTAATACGAAGTTGGTCCCCCCTTTGCAGATATTACGGCTTCCGCTCTTCTGGGATGGATTTCCACTAGATTTTGGGGCGTTTCCGTGGGATTTTTTGCCCGTTCATCCAGTAGAGCGTTTGTGAGGGAACGTTCTCCTACCCATGTTTCACATTTCTTAATTAAAATATGAATACGGTCATTAGCATTATTGGTTTTAGGGGAAATTACCAGAATTTGTCTGATTTCCAGATATAATCTCTGGTGTTAGTTGTATATTATTACAGCTTCAGTCCGGGAAGTTTTCAGAACCCCAAAACCAGATTTTTTTTGCAATTTTTATCATATGTTTGTTAAACCGCGATTTCATAGTTGATGAACACGAACATATTATTCATCGTTTTGTTCAGGAGAAATACATGAAACATGGTAATTTTTTTGTTGATAATAGCTCAAACAATATATAGTAAGTTCTTCTATACTGTAGGTGCCACAGCTTAAGAACCCATTTTATGTTTTATTATATTATCATATAATATGTATTTTATTATACCCTAAAATTGCATTTGTTTAATACTATTGGCGTAAGGGGTATGGGAGTTTTATATTTTCTCTTACTGGTACGGATAGGGGACACTTTTAAAAATAAAATTTTTAAAAAATATTTATTTATTATTATTTAATATATAATATTATTTCATATATATATATATATTTTGTTTTTTCACGGTTCCCAGTGCAGTAAGGCTGGAGATCCATTTGGTTTGATTTTTGATAAAATATTATTTAGTGTTTTTTTATTTATTTCATTTTTCCACAGCCTGAGCTCCAGGGAGATGTCCCTGCTGCTCCAATAGTGTCATGACGTACCAGTAAGTAGTAATGGACTTATTGGCTCAGATTTTAGAGCTGTCCTAAGGGGACTGAATGGTTTGATTACAAGCAGCTGACCATACAACTCCTGCATTGTCCTCCTACGCCTTTTATTTCTTTACTACCCATCTTACAGATATAAAAATCCTTATCTTTCCAATTTTGGTTCTAGATATCTCTTCTGAGTTCAGATGGGCCTCAAACTTACACAAAACGTTTAATGTTACGGGAGGCGAGGAGTCACTGCCTTTATCATTTTGAACTTTGCAGTAGTAATATCCAGCGTCAGTCTTCAACACTTCATGGAAAACTAGAGATCTCGTGTATTCTTCCTGAATCCAGACGTTGTTCTTGAACCAGCTGTACTGGATCTCCTCAGGTCTGCCACCAGGAACATCACAAGTCAACGTCACCACCTCGCCCTCCTTCACCTCGGAGGATGGAGCCACCAAGGTCCTGGCGGCTGTGGAAGAAACACACGGTCAGTTCGTTAAAATGGATTCTACCTTCGAGTTATTTAGATCTTGTGGGTTACGTTAACTTCGACAAGACTACAAGATTGGATATGGCGGCAGCTGCCTGGTCAATGGACCACAGTGCATTTTCTCACATCCAAGCCCGATTCTGACTGCTGATTTAGTCATTAAATTCATAAATGTGATTTAGTAAATATCACTTAACGATGAGCTGTCAGAGGTTATTGTACGGTTTGATCGCTGAGGAAAGCTAGTCGGACAAGACTTATCTCTGATTGGCTTGCCTCACTTTATGGAGTGTTCATCACCGAGCTTCGCCCGGGTACACCAGACATATAGAAAAAGCGGGTGGGTTTATACTCCGGGGGGTATTTGTTTTGGGTCTAAAATGAGCAAAATGATTGTTCCTCAATGTTAATGAGGAAGAGTCAAAGCCCGTCAACCGCAGGAATATATGTTAAGTAAGATAATTTGGCTCTAATTTCTTTTTTTTTTTTATTGTTCCTTAAATTTCTTCTTTTTCGGTTCCTGCTACTTTATTATTTTGTTTAGTAAAAGCAATAATCACATGGGGTTTTTTTTGTCCGGCAACCCCCCCCCACGGGATAAAGCTGGACTTTTGCAGTAAAAAGGTAGGGTACGTTTTCTGACTTACAGAAGACAATCAGATGTAGCGCGTCAGATGTTTCTGTTCCAATACCGTTCTGGACCTCACATCGGTAATGTCCAAAATCATTTCTGGAAACGCTATGGAAATAAATGAAGCGCTCGCCGGAGATTCTGACGCCGTTCTTGTACCAGGTATAGTTCTGTACAGCTGGGTTGCTGCTGTTAACCCGGCACGTGAGAGTCATGGGATCGCCTTCTTTGATGTTACCTCCAGAATGGCTGATGGAAACTGTGACGTCTTTAGGGGGGTCTGGAAAGGAAAACCAATAGAAAATAATGAGACTTAACGTAATAACTTAACTAAAGTGTAAATATCTATATAAAAAAGAATTGTTGAAAATACTCTAAAGGGTCCGAACAAGGGCCACCCCAAAATCTGAAGGCGAGCTAATGGTGAACGATGGATAAGATAACCATGGACTCCGAGACACGCCACCCTGTCTCTGAGGCCTTACAAGAAGAAAAATATCTTCATAATTACAATAAAAGGACTGACGACTCTCCTATGACTATGTCCTAAGTCCAGTGCCATCGAGTTCTGGGCATGGAGCAGGAAAATAAAGGTTTTTGCCACCTCCCTACAGAATGCCTTCAAGAAGGGCGAGGAACCCATTGGGCATTCGTTTCTCACTGCAAATGCTATGTTTTGGGGTAAGTCCATCATTTGTGAATCTTCTATGCCTCTTGGCGAGCTGACCTGGGTATGCGGTAGGCACGGCCATGAAAGGACACTCGGAAATGTTTTGGCAGAGAAAAAGAGCCCACTCAGGGTTTCTTCCATTAAAAAGATGTTAAGAGAGGAGAACCGCTAGATGCCTACTCCTCGGCATTACTTCAGAAAGCAGAAGTACCAGAATTAATAAAACAATGTTTCATGTTTTAAATTGGGTTCCAGCTGGCACCATAACGAGTAGGGGGATTCTAATAAAACTAATAACAGCTACTTACGAATGATATTAAGGGGAACCTGTCTCACAGCTTTTTTATTTCCAACAGACAGGACACAGCTTATGGTCTTCTTGTCTTCCAGCCAGGTGAAGCTTGTGGTCAGATTGTGTTGCATGAGAACTCGCGAGCTGTCCAGCTGTAGATAGCGGGACAGGACGGACCGTTCCGTGACATAGTCCTGCCAGTTCAGGGTAACAGAACCATCCGGGCAGAAGTATGGAGTGGAGCACTGGAAGGTCACCAACGCTCCTTCAGCTATACGCGCTGGAACCACGACCTCCGGACTCAGGGGTTCATCTGGAAATGGGGAAAGAATGCGACAGTGAGGTCCGGATATATAAATATATATATAAATACATAAATGCATAATACAAAAGAACGTCCAACAAACATTATAAAAATTCCAGAAATCAAAAAAAAGGAAGGAAGACATTTAAGTAAATAAATATATAATTGTGTTTGCGTAAATGAATGATACATAATACAAAGATACATTCATCAAACAAAGAAACCTTATAGAAATGAAGAAAAAAAGGAACCTACCTAATATTTCCTTTTATTTATAGCTTTCAGTGTTTTGTTTAGTTGGTACTATTATCCCTTTTCCAAGTTTCTTATTAGGTGCCGATCAGCTAAGCATGCATAGCGGAACACATTAAAAATGACAAAAAAAACTACGGAGACAAAGGGCATCCGAGGCATATGGGGTATAAAGGGGGAACTATCAATATTTTGGCTGAAATAGTTTGTCCGAGGTCACCAGGTACAATGATAAGTCTTTATTTGGCCGTAGAAGCAAAAATAAAAACAAATTACCTTTTGGCCATGAAATAAATATTGTTTCCCCCCCCCCAATTTCCAGATATTGTAAATTTTTTGCAGCGATTTAGATTTGAATTCGTAATTTCTGAATTCGTTTGTCTTGAATGGGAAGATTCATACGACACAGAATTGGGGTTATTTCTATAGGTAAAGAATTACCTATTTTGTAATGAAGTTCTATCAATGATATGCGATGGAGCGGAGTATTATTCCGGATGAAAATGTCTCCACGGGATAGCGAGTTTCCCTTTTTTGTAAGAAATTAAATTCCAAATCATTTAATATTTACAGTATTCCAGAGAATTGTCTTATTTTTATATATAAATAAGGTTTCTAATAGATGATTGCTAATGAATCCTATCGTGATCAGCAAATGTTTTATTCTTAGGTAGGGAAAGACCTCTTTGGGGGGGGGTCAGCATAAATTCTTTCTGTAAGTTTAAAAAATGTATTTTCTCCCTTTATTGTTATTATAATCATTATTATTATAATTATTATATAATTGCTTATTATTGCTAATACATTGAGTTTCTATTACCATGTTTGTTCGATTATAAGACGAGCCCCCAAAAGTTTGAATATTAATGTAGGGGGGGAAATAAAGGAAAAAGCCTGAATATAAGAGTCCCTATAGGAAAAAAAGTTTACTATTAAATATTAATTCATGTAAACTATTTTTCATATTTAATAAAAACTATGATTGAGAAAAATGTATTTCTTGGTTTTATTTTCTTTTATTTGCCAACCTGCCCCCCCAGTTTGCCACTCTGCCCCCCAGATATGCCTTATACCCCCTCTATATGCCACTCAGCCCCCTAGACTTACCAATGCATCCCCAGAGTTGCCCCAGTGCTCCCTGGCATCTAGTGGGGGACAGCCTGTGGACGCCTGCGCGATGCGCGCCGACAACCTTCGCTGCTGCCCGGGGCTTCCGCCTGGGCTTCTATGACAGAGAGCAGGAAGGTGATGTGACGCCCGTGCTCTGCCATAGAAGCCCCGGGCAACGGCGGAGGTTGTTTGCGCGCAGGCATTCACCGGCTGCCGGAGAGGAGGATCCGGGTCACAGATCTGGATCTTACTCTTGTGGTCAGACCTCTATTTAAGGTCCGATTAAAAGATGACCTCAAATAGAAGACGAGGGGCGTTTTTGCGTTTTTCTGAGCTTTTGCTTTGAAAAAAACCTTTTCTTATATCGGAGCAAATACGGTAATGGTATACACAATAAAAAAACATCTTGTAAATGTCCCCTGTTATTTGTCTTGGACCAATTACTGTTTGTAGGACCGGAAGTGAGGACTTGGGCCTAAAAAAAACCCACAACAGAACTGAAAAGACAGATAATGAAAGCGTCCAGAGCCGTATAAAGATGGCCATGAGTTGCCCTCTCACCTGTCACATCCGCTTGGACTTCGTTCTTGCCCAGCCAGTTGTTGACGCCTGTAATCTCGAACCTAAACTTGTACGCACCCGCGTCTTGAGTCTTAACGTCGTTTATGACGATTGTGCAGTTTTTATGGGTGACGTCGCCGAGGAAATCTGTGCGTCCCTGAAAGGTGCCATCGATGGCCCCGGTTGGGTGATACACCAACATTCGACCGGCGCCATAGTTTTTGAACCAGATGGGAACGATCCCTTTATCCGGCTGCACGTCTCCTGGGTAATCAAAGCTGCAGGGGATCAGGAGGCAGGATCCAGAAACACTCTTCCTTGTGTCAGGACATTGTACATCCCAGTCCGAATGAACTCCTGTGAAGACACGGAAACCAATGGCCGATTACAGCTATTTATTGCATACGTTCCTGCCGTAGGAACACAGGAGCTTGGGAATGGAGAATCCATTTGATGCACACAACATAATCACCAAGCTCCCATCAATGGCAATAATGGGACCAGAGCCCCACATAGCACATGCTGTTGGGTTGATGGCCCAGTCCAGCTGGCACTCAACATCTTATGGATGTTATTTCCTCGGTCTAAGCACCAGGTGGCCATCGATGGAGGAGTAGGGATGGTTGGGGAGATCATGGGAGATCGCTGTGTGCTGGAGAAACCAAGAAGGAGAAAAGAAGAGGGAGAAAGGAAAGAGATGAGGAGAAAAAGTAGAGATGATAGAGATGAGAAAGAAGAGAGATGGAGGTAAGAAAAGGGAGAGACATGAAGAGAACGTGTGAAAGAGGAGAGATAGAGAGAGATAATAAGAAAAAGGAGAATGAAAAAAGGGGAAAGATAATGAGTGTTAGGATGTTTGTGTGTAAGCGCATGAATGTCTGTGTGCAACAGTTTCTTCACAAGTACTTCACTCGCTTTGTCATAGAGCAATCCTGTTAGGAGAGACACAAAATATCACATGATGGTTCTTTAACAAGGTGAAAGTCTATTGGTTAATAAATTGATTTAATCCAAGCCGGGCCCGAAAGCGGCCATCATCATCAGATACAGAGCAGGAACGCGGTTTGCTGATTTGAAGTGAATAGTTGAAGAATCGGCGATTCCAGTAAGTATTATACCTCGAAAGTAGGCCAGGAGCAGAGTCCAAAGCCACAGAGCCGCCATTTCTCTTCTGAGCTGTGAAGAAGTAAAAAGAAAAAGATGGGACTTTAATGATATTTGTTTTACTTTCTAAAAGTATTTCCTCGATTATAAGACAAGCAAATGCTCTGAAAAATGCTTCAAAGCGATCATGTGCACGGAATTGAGGGGGAGTGGCTGCTACGGATCGCTGGGGACACCCAGCGGTCAGTAGCAGCAGCCCCTCCCAATCCCAGCGTTCATAGCGACTCTGGATCGCGTATCATCGATGACGTACCTAGTACGTCCCGTTCTGCCGGTGCCCTTTGACCCGGAAGTACCAGGTACGCCCGGTCTTGAAGGGCTTAATATTTATTAGTAAAACTTTTTCCCTATAGGGTCATCTTATAATCAGGCTTTTTCTTTTTTTTTTCTAAATTAATATTCAGATTTTGGGGGGTCGTCTTATAATCGAGTAAATACGGTATATATAATACCTCGTAAAGAGTCAAGTCTCCAGAATGACTGGCATCCATTTCAGTGAATACACCCATTACTTACTGGATTTTCTCCTCCCCATGGCTACAGTAATATAACCCCCAGCGCTGTATACAGTAATAACCCCCAGCGCTGTATAAAGAAATATAACCCCCAGCGCTGTATACAGTAATATAACCCCCAGCGCTGTATAC